>CM076584.1:1439905538-1439976831 GCA_034641835.2 Pinus albicaulis | reverse complement strand
ACACCTAGTAGTGGAAAAATAGGCTGTGGATATATCAATGCTGCACTTGGAGGGCAAGGCAAGATCTTGGTGGTTTAGCCATGTGAATTATGCAAGGGTGTCTACTTTTGTAGATTTAACTTAAGGAGTGATCAAGAGGTTTCACAGTAGGAGGTAAAAGGAGGAGGAGTCCTCTTCTCCACTTGAGGAGAATAGTACTAACATTTTCACACTCATGGAGGAGTAGCCACCTACATCAGTAGTTAGGGCAACCATTACATTTGAGGGAGGAGCCCTTGCAGCACTACAAAAGGTTCCCGCATCTCACCAAGGTATGGGAAGATTTACACTTTTATTTATTGCAGCAAATCTTCCTAGAAATTGTGGGAATTTGTCTTCATATAGCCCAGGGTCAAACATTATTACTAAGATAGAGCAGCAGGATTTCACTGCACTGTACAAGCTTGAATGGTTCAAGGAACAAATGAACCATCATTCTCATGGACCCTTGTTGAGTTTCACACAACACTTAAGGTTGGAGTGTGATCTTTTGGAGGATGTCATGAACCTTGAGATGGAGTGTGAGGCAACAACTATATCATTGGAGAGGCTATCAACGCTTTCAGACAATAGCAGTAGGGGGGCTTTTCCTTTATCACCTTTGGATCTTGATGGATTCAAGATGGCTATGGACATGAGATCTTCTCTAAGACATCTCCAAGAAAATGCACTTCAGCACTCCATGAAATGTAAAGGAGAGGAACAGGTTGTGGAGGATGGTAGCCCACATTGGAAGAATGCCAAGATTAATAATGATAGGAGGCATCCACATGAGGTTGAGTGGATGGGGATGAAGAGCAAGAGGCTGGTGAGCCACTTGAAAATTTATGATAGAGGGCAGCAAGAGGAAAAGTTGCGTTGGCTACTCTTGAGGGAGTTTGGCCATCATACATATCCTTCTTCCAAGGGTATGTGGATGGAAGGTACTTGGAAGGGTACTTGCATCACGAAGCACTAAGGAGTCTGGATGCATTATGATGATATGGTCATTATGTTTTCACCACATGGGTTGTATGATGGAGGTATGAGGAGGCAACAGATACTTTTGTTGCTTTGGAGGATTGGGAGAGAGGAAGGGTATATTTTCTCTCACGCTTGGCATGATGCTGTAGGAGTAGGGGATGGCACCATAACAGTGCAAGGAGGCTACTCATTAGCCTTATATGATCTAGAAATACTTCCACCTTGGAAGGAAATTCTTGTATGCAGCAGCATTATGGAGGGAGTCTTTGACATAGGGCATGTCAATGGATGGATTAATTAGTTGGCAGGAGCCTATTTGCATAGGCCCACAACGTTGTCACTTTGGAGCAGGCACTTGTTGATGGAGTGTTCCCAGGACCACTTCATATTTGATGCACCTAGTGAGCATAGAGGAGGTGAGGTTGATAGATTAGTGGATGGACTCATCTGTTATTTTGGTATGTTCTCCTTGTCTTGGATTTCCAAGCATGAGAAGGGGGATTTTCATGCAGCATGTGGTTCATTTATTATCATATGGGTATGTCATACCACTATGAAGGATTCATCTATGGATCTTGTCACCATCTTGCTATCATTACATGGTAAGAATTCTGTTTTTGCATTTATTGATTTTCCAACACAATATTTTCATGCTCTTATCATTTCCTTGTAGTGCATTGCTCTACAAAGGGGAAAGTTTTTCTTTAGGCTCCATGGACCATTTTTGGCTAGCTATTATGATGGAGACAAACATCTACTATATGATCTGGGGCAGGTGTTTGGTTATTCCTTGTATGCTCAGTTGATATATTCAGCCATCTACTATTTACTAGTGGGTGTGATGACTTACATAGCAAGCCATTTGTCAAGAAACAACTTGTCAAACTATTTTCTGAAGCTACAGTGGGGAAGACTGCGTTGGGGCCACTTGGGAGACTGTTGGTATTTTCCAACACCACTTGAAACCTTCAAGCTTCCTCTCATTTCGATGTTTATCATCAGCCCATTTGCTGATATTGTTCTTGCCTTTATGGGGAGCATGATTGGAGGAGAAACACATTGGGTGGATGTGTTCTTGGGGGAGGAGCATCCCCACACTTTCTGCAATACATGGCCACTACGGAAAAATCATTTTTTATTTATGAGGAGGGCCATGAGATGGATGGGATGCCATATAGTGGTGATTTCTTACCCATCATGTATAAGATGGCTTGGGCCAGCTTGATTCTCAACGTTGGGAAATTGATCTTTGGGGATCTAGTTTCCTTCTTGCAATTTGAGAGCAACATTATTGCAACCCAAGGTCAGAAAATTCTCTGCACTTATCTTGAGTGGAAGGGAGGATAGCATGGGGTAGGCCACTTTGTCTACCATGTTAATCATTTCAGCCCACCTACTTTGTGGGAGCTCAAGGTGGAGGAGGATTTTCAGGAGTTGCCATGTTTGGAGGCAACTCATTTTGTATGGATGATAGCTTGGGGATGGGATATTCACATGGGGATGGTAGATCCCAATATATATCAGACCACAGGCCTCAAGAAGGCCTTTATACCACCCATTGTTGCCTCCATTGATATCTTACTGTCACATGATGATAGCTATCTGGGGTGTACACCAAAGGCTGGCTTGTTTAGTTGGGAGGGGAAACTTGGAGATATATTGATGATGCAGCACCTTGATCCTTGGAGGATTCTATCTTATGAGGTTGCTACAGGGGGGAAGATGATGCTCTTCAGTCCTATCCTTGTATTTTCTTGAGGACAAGAAACATTTAGGAGGGGAGGACTGTAATATTCCAAAATTTGCATACAAGCAAATTGGAATATTACATTTTGATGCTTCCACCTAGGAGAGGAATAAATGGGTAAGGAGGCCCATGAACAATAAAAATATGAATAATTTCCACCTTAATAAGGAATGGGATCACATTAGGAGTTGGAATTTACACTTTCAGGTGTGAACAAGGGCAAAATAGATGTGGACATAGTTAAGTTTGACTAAGTCAACATGCATTCTTGTGGAGGAAGATATCACCCAAGTAAAATAGCTCAATGTGAACAAGGATCAGCCTAGACAGACGTATGAGAACTGGATTGAATATCCCTTAGTGTGAAAAAAGGCATTGTAGGTGAATTATTCCCAGTTTACCAAGTCAACAACGCTTCTACAAGAGGGAGGGAAGCCAACAAGGACAATGCAGTTTTGGAGGAGTAATCTTCACTAGGAAGTCACTTCAACAATGTGTTAGGTCCGGGGTGAGGAGGCTCACCAAAGATAAAAATGAGGGCATAGAATCAAGGATATCATTCAATATTCAGCTATATTTTTTATTTTGACTACTTTTATACTTCAAATGTTTAGCTGTGGTTGCAGCACTGCTTAGTGCAAGGAACTCTCAGGCGGGGATTCCATCCTTTCTTTGGATCAGCTTGCTTAAGGGATCAGAGGGAAGGATCTAAGCTTCAATTTAATAATTTGGCTTAGGTCCAATCATTAATATTCATCTACAGTGCAATTCCCTTTATAAAATGCATCATTATGCAGGGGCATCAGCAGTAGGGTTGGACACTTAGATTTTGTGCTAGTCTTTGAGGATGAGGTGTTTATTTCTCTTCGCCAGATCTAATAAAGAGGGCCTAGGGAAATTTTCTGTATTATTAAGCTTTTATATGTTATATTCAGCCATTATTAATACATATTTGTAGTAAACTACGTTATTTTCCGAAGTGCTGATTTTTGTATATGTATATTGCCGGAAACCCTTGCTGGGTGCCTCATTCTTGTGTAAAAGAGGTTAAACCTCCATTTATTTGCTATTTGATTAATATAAAACTCCATATAAGAATTATTTCATAATTTTCTATATAAAACCTCATGGGAATTATGCTCTCACAGTCTTCAGAAATTCTGTTGTAGAAGAGTCATGGGATCGGGGTGTTTTTAAGCAATCTTGAGTTGGGGATATATGTTTAATGTAGCTAGTTTCATTTGTTTCACCTCAAATTCTGCAAGTGGGTTGCATGTTGTCTAAAATAAGGGATTCAAGTCCCAATATCCACTGTTATTGCGTAATTTGATGAAGACAACTGTTTTATGCCCTATATTGCTGCATTTCCCCACTTGGGAAGGAGAATATAGACCATATTCTTGCTGACGTTCTTATATCTACAAGTGAGATGTTCTTGTACATATAATGAGCTGATCTACATTTCCATGCTCATGATTTTCTGAATCTTCAACTTTAGAATATCTTAAGATATTCTTATTGTTGTAGAAAATCCCTATTTTGGGATATTACAAAAGGTGTCCTCCACAGTAACCTGCATGAAACTCTCCCATAACTTTATCAGCTTCAACTTTAAGCAAATAATTCAATAAAATTCCACCATGATCTTTCCAAAACAATGCATTATCTATAATACAAAATTTCATTTCCTTTAACTTTAAAATCTAGCTTTAGTTCTTGGCAATTTAGGAGGAGCTTGTAAATTTAGTAATACAAAAATGATATCTCCATAACATGGTGAACGTAAAAAGGCTTCACTTATCTATGGAGTCGCCATCTCTTCCTGATCATCTAATTGGGTAATAAAATTTATATCGAAAGCATGACAATTTGATTCAGCCATAAGTTTGGCTAAACCTTGACCTTTAATGAGTTTGGTGGGCTTAATTTCTATTTCATATTCCAAAATGGTGGCAATCGATTTGCCTCTTTTACCATCAGGCCCATCCTAAATCATAATGTCCTTCACAACTGAATTTGGAACATAAGTAATGATGTGTGAATACAAGATGTACAGTCTAAAGTCTTTGATAGCCTTCACTAAAGATCATGCCTACTTTTCCATTATGTTATACTTTAAAGTGGCATCTCTAAGTGATTTGATAAAAAAATAAATGGGTTTTTCATAGCCCTGAAAGAAATAGTATGTTCTGAAGAAAAAGAAAAAATAATGAAATCTTTTTTGAAATCGGGACTTATTAGGACTGGTGTTCTTTTGAGGGCTTGTTTTATTGATTCAAATGATTGTTTGGCCTCTACATTCCATTTAAGTGTTGAGTCTTTTTTCAACATGTTATTAAGTTCTATAATTATTTCTGCTAAGTTTGAAATGAATCTTCTGAGAAAATTGATCTTACCTAAGAAAGCCTGCAATTCTTTAATATTTCTAGGGTGGCTTATGTTCATAATGGCCTCTATTCTAGCTGGGTCTATCCTAATTCCCTCTTAAAATATAATATGCCCTAATAGTTTGCCTTCTTCAAGTCCAAAGAGATTCTTTTTAGGATTCAGAGAGATGCGGAATTTCATGCATTTGATAAACACTGGCCTTCGATGATCTAGATGTTCATTATCAGTTTTTTAAAATACAGTTATATCATCTAGATAGATTACAATAAAATAATGAATTTCTTTAGAAAAATATATATCCAAAGCTCTCTGAAATGTGGCTCCTGCATTCATTAATCCAAAAGGCATTTTAAAATACACGAAAGTACCCCAAGGAGTAGTAAATGTTGTCTTTGGTTGGCCTTCTGGGTGAGCTAAAATCTAGTTATACCTAGAGAATCCATCAAGCAATGAAATCTTGGATGAACCAACCACACTCTGTAGTATATGGTACATCTTGGGGAGAGGGTAGTTATCTTTTAGGGACACCTTATTTAAATTTCGGAAATCAAGACAAAGTTTGATTTCCCATTTTTTCTTCCTAGTAGGAACTAGGTTTGAAACCCAATCAGAATATCTGATAGGTGCAATTATCCGAGCTTCATACATTTTATTAACCTCTTTTTCATTTAAAGGCATTAAAACTAGATTGATTCTTCTATTTTTTTTTTGAAAGGTTTTTTATCTTCTTTTATTGGTATTTTGTGTTGTATTATGCTAGTACCATAAGATTTCAGGTCTTCATAACTCCATGCAAATACATCCTGAAATTCTTTAAACAGAGCTATATATTTCAGTTTTTCTTCTTGAGGTAAGGATTTTAAAAGTTTGATGAGTTTAAGCCTTTTTTCTATTCCTATATTGCATTCTTCTATATCTGATCTTAATGGTTCCATCTTTGGTTTTCTTGCAATGTCATTTGAATAAAAAAGATCTTCTAATGGGGCTAATCCTTTAGGTTAAAAGTTATTCTTAAGGTTTAAAATGTCAGAATCATCATCTGCTAATTCTTCTATTTCTACCTTTTCTAGTTTATTTATTTCTACTTGAGTGAATTTAGTGGGTTTAGCGAAATCTAAATTATTTACATCTATTTCACTGTCTATTTTATCATCTATTGTACAGTCTGTGTCTATGTTAGAATTTTGAAATTCTTCCTCAGCATTCATGAAATGATAGATTTTTTCATCATGTGAAAATATCTACCAATATTTTAGATTATCTGGTATAGTAGGCATGTGTTTTACCTCTGCTGTATATTGATGATTTGGTTGAAAAGGCAGATTGAAGGTACTAGAAAAAGTTGCTAAATTGTGTGCTTGTATGTTTTGTTTTCTAGGAATTACAACAAAGTCACATTCAAGCAATTCTTTGATCAGATCTAATATTGTTTCTCTATATTGGCTTAATCTAGGATTATACACAAAATATTCTCCTCTAATTTGTTTTACAGTTAAATCAAAGTCTCCCATGATAAAAACTCTTTTGCCTCCTAAATTTCTAACAATCTGCAATCCTAAAATCAGAGCTTCATACTCTGCCATGTTGTTTGTACATTTGAAGTTTAATCTAAAGGCATGACCTTCAGAAAGGTTGTTTTCTATGTTTTGAGTCCAAACTCATGCTCCTGCTCATAATTTGTTCACTGATCCGTCAAAGTCCAGGTGCCACATTGATTCATGAAATATGTTCTCACTATCTGGGAATTTATTTTTCTGTTTTAATTATGTGTTGTTCTCTATACCAGAATGAGAACTACATAAAATGAAAGAGTCCATATTAGTAGGTGTAGAATAAATAAGATAATTTTGAGGTATTTCTACACTACTAACCATGTACTTCATTAATGTCTCTCTGTAAAGTTTCTTGGGTTGGCCAAATACTAAAATAGTGGCATCAGACATGTCTAATTGTAGAGATCCTTGTATTTTTTCTCCCCATGAGCGAGATAACAACATTCTATACTTAGGAGGGATATCGGCTACTAAAATATCCATGACTATACCTTTTCCAGGGTATTGGACTAGAGTGACACATAAATCTTTGTTTAAGCCTAGACATTTCACCTTACTGGAATCAAATGAGAAAATATATTTATAAGGTCTAGTGATGTCTAAATTCAAAATTTCCATAATGGATTTCGGCATTAAATTATGTGAAGCTCCTAAGTCTAGCATATCATTATGTAATATTTGATCATGAATAGCCATGCTAATGTAGAAATGAGGAACTCCTCCTCCTTGGTGTTTTCCATTTACCTCGGGACCAAAAAATAGTTTTGGTTGGTCATCACTCAAATTAAGAGAGTCATCTCCTTCATTTATGTTTAATGTGTTAGTGATCTATGATTTGTATAAATCATTCTTTACCAATTCTATTAAAGGAATTGGTATCTTCAGTTTGGAAATTTCATTTTGAATGTTGGATGGTGCTTGTGATTTTCGTAACTGAATTATTTCTTCTTTTGTAACAGTAGTTTGGGTATGTTTCTCTTCTTTTTCTAAAGTTGGTTTTTCATTTTATGTTTTTATTTCCACTATTTTACTACTTTTTATCTTATTTTTAGGGACATTTTGAGTTGCAGTGGTAACTTTGGAAATTTTGGAAGCTTCAACAACTGTTTTGGCAACAATTGTTTTAGGATCAACTGATTTTGGATCAACAACAGATGTTTTTGGATCTGAAATTGTTGTTTTAGCAGAATTTGTTGTCTTAGCAAAAACATCTTTTTGAGGATCAACTAATGTTTGAACATCAATATCTGTAATGTCAAAAATTTTAGGATTGGTTGCAATTTTAGGACTAGAAATTTTCTGATTAGGATTTGAATTTTTCTGATTTGAACTAGAGTTTTGTTGTGTTTTGCTAGGGAGGATTTGCAATACTATGGTTGTAGGAGCTTCTAATGTTTTCTTTTTTTGATTTTGGGTAGATTTCTTAGTAGGGGATTCTACATTTTTCTTGCTCCTAAGATTATATTGCTTATGAACTTCATTAATGGAAAAATCATAACCTTTCTTGTAATCAAAAGACTCACCTGATTCTAATTTCAAATGTTGTAATTCATATAATTCCTATTCTTCTTGTGTAAGAAAAATGGTATTATCATCATTAATTCTCATTAGATTTATCTGAGTGTCTTCACCATCTTCTTTTTGGTGAGAACTTTCAGCATAGTTCTCTTGGAAAGGTGGTCATATTGTTTGATCACGTGCTGATTCTTTAGATCATTTACTAGTGTTGGTGTTTTTCTTGAAATTTCAATTTCTTATTTGAGGGCCTTGTTGTTGATTATCCCAATGTGGCTTCCTTTCCATATTATCTAATCTATCCTTCATTATTTCTATTTTTTTTTTCTAAGCTATCTATTTTTCTATCTAATGTAGATGTTTCCTCTTTTATTGTCACTCTTCTTTCATTTCTCAATCTAGATTTTTTGGCTAACAAGTTTTCTTCTACACTTACAACATTACTTTGCATCTGCTCTAAGGTTTCTAGGTTTCTCTCTCTCAGTTGGTAAGCCATATATGTATCAAATACATTAGGGAATTTGATTAGGGAAGAGTCTGGAGGAGGTTTAAGATTGGTAGGGATTGCATTGTAAATATTGTTATATCTTGTACAATAGTCCTGAAATGTTTCATTAGGTGCTCTTTTTATGTTTTCAAGTTCAGAAAAAATTTGCAATGGATTTTTATTTTTCTCCCATCTATTAAGTAACATCCTATGGAAAGAAGCTCAATCAACAATACTACCAACATTTAAACCTTTAAACCACTTCTTTACATCACCAGCTAAATTTTGAGCAAAAAGTCTCATCTGAATATCAACTTCCTCTATGTCATGCAGTTCAAAGTAATCTGTCATTTTGTTAACATGTTGTTGGGTAGTGTAATGACTAGTACCATCAAATTGAAATATTTTTCATTGGTAGTCTTGGGGCATGGCATGTAGAGGGGCTTGTAGGACCAATGGGGCATATCTGGCAGCCATAGCTTGGATTATAGCTTGGCTAGGAGGTAGGTTTGAAGTACTTCGTGATGAGTTTGAAGTGCTTGCAGCTGAGGTTGGTACACTAGAAAATATGCTTGGAAATGTGGTTGAAGTGCTTGAAAATGCAGCAACAGTGCTAGAGGATGAAATTACAGTATTTTGGGTTGGAAATAAAACTCTAGGTTGAAGTGGAAGCTTAGGAATGAAGGATTTTGTGGAATGAAGTGTGGTGGAAATAATAGATGAGGTGGTACTAAACAAGGATGAAACTACAGATTCTAAATGTCTGGTATCTAAATTAATGTTAGAAGTTTTAGGGGTATACGTAGATAAAGTAGTCAATTCAACCAAATGTTGAAAATAATTTTCATCAATTTCCTTAATCAAAGTTGCAGTTAAAGCATCATGTTTATTATAAACTTCTAGGGCTTTTTCATCTGAATCTAGTGAAACATTTTCCTTCTTACTTTCAATAAATGAAATGAAATAAGGATCTATTACATTATTATGTATGTCACTTTCTAATTTTGTTTTAAACAAAGATTTCTCAAAAGCTTAATCAAATTAAATGTCTTGTAAACTTGATAATTTATTGGGAAGAGAATTTTCTTTGATCAATGAATTTTTATTACCTAAACTTTCTACTTTTTTATTTTCCTCTAAAATTCTCTCAGGATTATCTACTGTGACAGCAGGTTCTAGATCTGGATTAGACCTGGTATAGTATATTCTTCTGGAAGCCACAATTTCAGTTTTTAATGAAAAGTTTACTAAAAACCCTTCAAAACAATCTTAATATGAAAAAATAAGTAAAATTATTTCCTTTAAGATTAATTTTAAACACTGAGGACTGATTAGTTGTATGCCCCCAATATGGTCACCAATATGTTATCACTCCAATAATTCTCAAAGGGTTTCTTATTTTTTGGTTGAAATAATATTAGAGGTAACCACAAACCTATTTTTAAGGCGTAGGACCTAGCCTTCCTAATGCTCAGAGAGGGCTCTCTCTATATGATTTATCTTTCTTGATTGCATTTGATTTTAGGGTAGTTATGTAGGATTACTTGTACTTTTGATTTTGGATTTGGTTTGGTGGTGAAATCACTTACTCAGATGGATATATGTAGGTATGTATTCCATTGGGATAATGGAGTCAAAGTGTGCAGCGGAAGAAGGATCTAGGTTCTAAAGGGAAGTATTCATGGGGAAAGATAGTTTAATCACTTCAAATCCTTAGGCTGATGGTGAAAATGGTTTCAATTGGGGAAAGAGAGAAATTAAGGGTTCTCAATCTGGATAATGAGTGAAAAGATAGAGGTCAATCGAAATAAGGGAGCAATTAAGATCCCTAATCTGGATATCAGAAGAAAAACATATACATGATAAACAGTTCAAGACAGAGTGTAATTAAACATATTCTGTAATAACATTCCAGTTATATCCTTTAGATTTAAGAAAACATATGAACATGTGAAAATTTCAGAAAGAAACAATTGAACAAGTAGAAAGTACTTCATTGTAGTGGCCCAACACATGAATCCTATAATATAATTAGTTTATTGATTTAATCCAGTCTGCTGACTTGAAATTGGTACAATCACCCTTAGGTTCTAGAATAGTACAAATATAGAAATGTTCAACAATTCATCCACACTCAATACTTCAAAATGTGAAGTATTTATGCAAAAAATCTTACAAAATATCCTAAAACAAACTTAGGAATTATTCAAGGAAAAAGGAAATATCCTCATGCAAGAAGATAGAGATAGCTATCTAACTAATGCAAGTTGTCCCTGCTTTTATTGATTTGTTGCTTAATTGTTGACATTTTGTTGTTGATTTATCTCTGATTGTTGCTCAATGAAGGCCGCAGTTAGGCAGTGAAGTGTCCTCTACGCTGGCATATTTATCTCTGTTTTGACTTTCACTCTGACCTTTCAATTGATACACTTTAAGCTTTGCTTTGTAATTTCTGATTTGAATTTAAACCATATCTTTCATCTGATACTCTTTGACTTTTTGACTGTTGTTTTACTTTTCATCTTGGATGCTCTGTTTACCTTTGACTGCTCTTTTTTACTGCAAATTATTTTCACAGTAAATCAGTCATCTTTTCCCAAAATTCTGCCTCTGGCAATTTGATCTTCATCATCCTTCTGAATATCTCATAAGCTTCAGTATACTTTGAGAATGTAGGTTTGTTAACAAATAAGTGTTTTACCTCATGTTGTAGCTAAAATAAGTTGTCAAAAATTTTGTAAAGTACCTTCCTTGTTGGAATTCCCTGCATGGTTGAATTATTAGCTTGTTCCCTAGCCACTTCTCTCATATTTTTATCATAATCATCTTTCTTCATCATTTTGTCATGAATGACCAGTGGATTTGGAAGGCCTTTTTGTCTGAGAGTTTCAAACTTCATCATGAACCTTGTGATGGAAATTTCGATATTCTGGCATTTCTCTTCTACCTGTATCACCAAGTTTCTTTTTGAAATCACTTTCATGACTTCAAGAATTGTATATGTCTTGTCAGCTATACCAAATTCTTCCAATTCTTGTCTATTCTTTGAATTAATAAACTTGACAATTTCATTATCCTCTTCAGGTTTCTTACCAAGTTCTTCTTCATGCTTCTGAATGGCTTCTCTTGCTTCTTTGAATAAATTTTTTTGTTCATAGATAACCTGAATGGATGGCCAAATATCTTTGAAAGATTCAATGATATTGGCCCAAAGCTACTGCTTGGCTTGTCCCATGGGTTCTTTCAGTGTTAGATATTTTTCTAAATTCTTCAATTTCTCATTCAACCTGTTTGATTTATGTTCTTCATTCTTCAGCATAATTTGTATTATCTTATTTTCATCCTTTAGACATTTTAGCTATTCTTTGAGTTTGTTGATTTCATTATTCTGGGTAGACATGTCTTGCATTGCTTTAATTAACTTACTTTCCTCATATGTAGGCTGTACTGCTGTTGTTGATGATTCTATTGCTAAAGTTGTTGATGAGGTGATAGGAAGTGCTATAGCCATTGAGACTGTAGGATCAAATGATTCTGCTAATGTGGAAGGTACAACAGTAGTGACTACAGGGATGACAGTTATAGGGACTTATTCTCTAGCCTTTTTCTCTTGGACCAACTTGTTCATTTCATTATCCATTTCTTTTATCTGGGCAGTCAACTAAAGAATGAGATTCATCATCTCATCTTTCTGATTTTCATCCTGTAACACTTCCTTTGCTTGAGGATGATCAGTAGGAGGTAGCTTAAGTTGCTTCTTTAATGAAGCAATGTCTCCATTCTTCTTTTTTATCAATTCATCTGCAAATTTTACATTATTAGGATCATATCCTACTTCAATAATAAAATCTTATAGTGATTTGATTATGGTATCCTTAGCCTGTGAGGATGCCTTTTCCAATTTAAGCTGATCTTTGATGTTACCAAGAGTGTTTTGTAGCTTTTGTATGCTCATGGCGTTATTTGTCAATGTTGAATAAAGCATTTCACCAGCTTGTTTGTGAAATTATAGTTGATTAATTAGATGAATATCTTCTTCTTGAAATTCATATGATGAATTTTTGTAGTCAGCTGATGATTTGGGACACTTTAATTTAGGCTGCAGGAAGGTCATCTTCATCTTCCTAGTTTTATATTCAAAAGCAGAAAGTAATCTGCTTTGGTCACTAGGTGACTGCTTTTAATACTGGTTATATGTATCAGTATTCAAGGCTTCATTTATCATCTTTATCTCTTTTTATTTCTGCATAATGTCCATATCCTTCTCTGTTGGTTTGGTTGATGAGGAAACTTCAACGTTGTGTTGTTTCTGAATCATTTGAGTGTTTGAAGTTGAAGGCTGGTGTGTTTCTTTAGCAACTGTAGGTGGTAAATTATCATTCACCATTGTTTTTGTATCAATTACTTCTATTGTTTCCACTTCTTCATTGAAAATACTTAATTTAGGCTTCTTCCTGTACATCAATTTAAATTTAGTTTCAGTGGTTGTTTCTGCAGTGTATGATCCTTATTCTATGATTATTTTTGAGTTTCTATATTCTTGGGTTGGAGTTTGCAAGATTTTAATAGTATCACCTTGCTTCTATGCCTCTATCAAAGTTTTTTCCAGCCATTCATGTCGGTTGGAGCATTTCTCAATGTCTGGTTTCTTCTCATGTACATGAGTTAGTTTGCATTTAACTCTCAATTTACATTTTGCTTCTAGAGGATCATAATACCACATAAAAATTTTACTGAATTTAAACTCCTGCAAATATTTTTCAGCCTTTGGACCTGCATCTCTATTATTAAAAATAAAAGGGCCAACCTGATTCTTTATTTTGAAATGTGTCTTCTTCTTAGCTGCCACGAAATTGATTGCATCATAATTAATAATCTGTCTAATATACTCAAGGGAAAATAACCTCATTGGGAGGTATTTGGGCAGTTTACATGGAATAAGATTTGATCCATATACCATTATCTCTGTATAGTTTTGATACAAGTACCAATATCCTATCCTATTATTCTCTGAAAATTGTAGGACCACCTTAATTTACTCATTGATTCATGGTTGTATGTTGTTGTTCAACATATTGATCACAGGATGAATAAAAGAATTAATGAGCTCTGTGTAGTTGGATTGTTTGGAGTGTTTTCTGATTAAAGGAGCCCAAAATATGACTGACTGTGGGTTACCTTCAACATCAAGCTTTTGAAGGTTGATGGAAAATTTCTCTGACTAAAAATAAAAAAACATGTGGAATAGGACTGATGAATACATGAAAACACCTTCTTCAGGTATTTTAACAAGTTTTTCATGCATATTGTCAGCAAGGTACCGTGAAAAAATAAAAATGGTAGCAGGAGGCCGACCAAGGGTGAAAATGGATAGGAAACCTAAGACTGCAACATCAACATGCTCATTTGTGAAATAACCTAAAATGGAAGACAACATGGAGATGATATGTTTGGTTCTCTCAGAAAATATTGCATATGGGTAAGGAGGATTTGTCTTGGGAGTTTCCACAGATGAGGACATGAAAGTTTGGATTATCTGGAACATCTTGGGGAAGTACAGATTCAGGTATAACTATGGAAGAGTCTCAATGGACAAAGGGGTTTAATCTAGCCTAGATTGGATCTGCAACATTTGATTTATTGACTCAGCTATAATAGTAAACAAAATTTCCTTTTCAGGGTTTATTATGGCTCCCTGGTTAGGGAAATAACTATTGATAGAATCTAATGACTTCTGGGCACTGAAAAATCTGTGGGAGAACATACTTTGGCAAATTAGACTCCCAGATGAAAATCTCATATGATTGGTCTATGGATTTGTCATGGCTCCAGTAGTGGAGCTCAAGAAGATTAAATTCAATGATTATGTCATTAATTTTAAAATATTTGTGAGCCAAGGGAGTATGTTCTACATCTACAACTGGGGATCGTAGAGGATTGATAGATACAATGCTTTTGGTAGCCATTTTTTTGTTAAATTTCTTCAATTGATTAATATGTTGACTCAAGAAATGGGTTCAGGTATTTGGGATCACCTCAAAAAGATTATTACAGTTTAAAGACTGATTTAAGAAGCCAATTGGTCAATTATTACTCTCTATAATAAAAAAAAGTCTTATGCCTTGGGAATCCTATAAAAATAGGTCCAGGTTTTGCAAAAAAAAGGATTTTGGGAAGCTACAGGGATTTCTTGTAGGTCTGCAAAGGTTTAAACTGCTCAAATTGATCAAACTATACTCTCTGTGACAAAAGAAATCTTAGGACCTCATAATTTCTGTGAAATGAAGATTAGGGTGTGCAGAAAAGGATAGGGAAGGCAATAGGCACTTTTGGTTTGCTAAAAACTCCTAAATTTATTCAATTACTTGAATTACTTCCTTATAGCTTTAAGGAACAAGTTTTTTCTTTGACGAATACCTCGGAAAAATGAAAATTTCGGTTCGCAGAAAGGGTTTTGAGGCAACGAAGCTTCTCTAAAGCTGCAGGGGTATTTATACTTCTTCAGATTGGCTCTGCAATAGTTGTAGCAGTGAATGGTTGAATTGGGCTTAGAATGAGGTCAAAAACAATTCTTTAGGTTGGAAAAGCTCCTTTTGCGCAAAAGTATAACAAAAATGGTGTAAAAAGCTGCAAAGGGCGGCTATATGGTCTTTTTAACCAACAATGATTAGTATTTAAAGTGCAAGGCTAATTCAAATAGTAGAGTGGTTTGGATAATGGTTAGGAGAAATCGTTGAGCGGTTTTCACACTTGCCAAAGATGGTTGACAATATTAGTTGGATCGGTGTGATCAAATGGAAATTAGCCACATAGCGGGGAGTAGGGCTCCGAAAACCACGTATATTACAAGGTCTGGGGGTAGGTAAATATCATGCTTTCGGATGTGTGATAGGAAATAAAGGCCATCGGATCTGATTAGTTAAGATCCGATGGTTGGGAGGATGCAATGGAGTCATCAGGATTGGATAGACGTGGGGCCTAGGGTAATATGATGCGATATATCTATTGGTTGGGTTTATATGACAGTGGACCCAGAATATATGACATGTGGGGAAATTAAACCATAGATTATATTTAAAAATAATGGGTTGGGAATAATATATATAAAGGAATTAATATAAATATGGGATAAAGGTATTTTAGGGGATTTAATATATAAAGTTAAATGTTAATATGTGCGGGATTTATCATTAAGTTTTCATCTAAAAATTTATATCAGGGAGGGATATTTGTAGTGGGGCCCGACATATAGATTTAATCATTTAGACTTAGGATAAAAGTATTTTTATGAGTTTTTGGTGTATTTTTAAATGAAAAGGGAAATTAGTAAAGGGGTTTTACTTTTCCCAAGGAAAATGTGTTTTAAACTTAGGAAAAAAGTTTTTGTAAGGAAAAATGTGTGACTAATGGGGAAAGAATAAAAATTCAGGGGAAGGGATATTTTTACAAGGGAAATGATTTTCAAGGAAGTTAGTAAATGGAATGATCAATTTTCTGTTATGCATGCCCTGTGAAAACTATTTCTTCCTACCCATCAACTAACCTAGCATTTTTTCTTCATTTACATGGGTGAATTTGAGCTTGCAGGCCCTTATTCATTTTTCTTTTAACATCAAACTATCTAATTCTATCCTTATTTATTCCAAGGGCTCAGATTAAACTGTTGAGATCCTTATTATTCTCTACTTAACTACTGATCTGCCAAGATTAAACAATTTGGCTAGATCTTTATGCTCTATCTATCAACATGAAATTTAAAGCATGAAAGATCAAGATTAAGCAGTTTGACTTTCATGGGTTGTGGCATTTTAATAAGATGCACACAATCATTATTTTCTCAAAGTGAAGCAAAATTAGTGGCATTTGAATTTGCATCACTTTCATGATCTATTTTTATCTCTTTTTTTTTGGGGGGGGAGGGTTCATTTTTATGTTATTTTTGATATTTTTTCTTTCGAGCCCTTTGATTTTTCTTTTATAACTTTTAACCTATTTACTTTTTTAATTTTTTCAATATGGGAAAAGAGTTTTGCAGAAAAAAAGTATGTACATATTAAAAGACTAATCAAAATCAATTCAAAATTAGGAATCCTATTTTTATAGGACGCAAACACCAGAAACCATTTTAACAATATTTGATTTTTCAGAAAACTACACATTTGTTCCACAAAAATAAATTTAGAGTGAATACTATCATTCTTACCAAGTCTCCATGCTCGTCCATATTCTATATAGACATGCAGAACAAAATGTTGATCATATAGAAAGTACTAGTGAAAATCAACATGTTATTAAAGAATATCACTTTTATATCAGTGATGATCGTACACATGATACATATTTTGTACAACACTGTTTTGAAAAGATTTATGACTCGAAAAGTCATGGAATAAAATTCAATGAACATTGGATATGGTCAGATTGATGCGCTGGTCAATTCAAATCTTCATGATCATTCTTTTGGTTGTGTCGTCTTCATATGAAAACCCATCTTAAACATTGTTGGTATTTATTTGAGACTGGTCATGGAAAAGGAGAACATGGTGGTTCAGGGGCATGCATAAAACAAGCACTTCGAAGATATCAAATGGACCACTCTGCAAACTGGCTTGTCTCAGCTGAATAATTTGTTCAATGGTGCATCACTACACAAAGCCATGAGACTAACTAATCAAGGGAAGTATGAAGGTACATTAAATTTAGTTTTTATTGGATTTTCTAATTTTAAACTATACATTTATCAAAATGATTATCTTTGATGGTATTTTGATATCATATTTATATTCTTCTTTGAATTTTCCATATAGCTCTTTTTGGCATATTGGGGTCCAAGTTGTAGATAGATCGATTGGAGATGATGTTGAAACAACAAAAGGGACTCGAAAATTGCATTCAATTAAAACAAAGTTGTCCAAAACTGTGTTTGCGTTGGATAAAAGAAAATATTCTTGTTTTTGTCATGTTTTCATAGACAACACATAATCCAATGATGTTTGTGAACAAAAAATGTATGTAAAAGATTGGCAACATACAAAACTAAATACAAAGGGGAAAATGTTTGTTGCAAGCTTTGAAGAAATGCAATAAGAGGAGACTACAATATCATCTGATGGTGATCAAGTTTCTAATATTTTTAGAGAAGGTAACATTTCAATTGCTTTCAAATGATAGAGATCTAGAAATAGATAATAAAATCAATCACACATGTTAATTTTAAAGCTAATTTTTTAATGTTAATTATGATCTAAATTTAAATACATAAGTTTGTTTTATTGTGCATGATATGTTTTTGTTGTAGTTGCACCTACTATCAATGATAAAAATGTGAAGTATTATTTGATGCGTTGCATTGAATGAAATATGAAATTATTAAAAGACTATGATGATAATGGGTTTACATATGACAGAGGGTCTATTATACTGAAATAATATTTTTTCCAACAAACTAATAAAAGTTGGGATTTTTTTTACTTTCAAGACTATGAACATGATTTCATAAGTTTTCAATATAGTCACTTGGTGTGTGCAGCAGGCATAAAGTTGTTAGAAGTTCAATCAAAGAAAAAACCCAAAATTAAGAAATGGAAAATGTCAAAATCCGACCATGAACCAATCATTGAAGATGGCATTCCATTGGATTTTTTTTTATTGAACTACCCAAAAATTTCTTCTCTTTGGATTCATCTTTTAGAACTTCCAGAACTCAACTAAAAATTGAACTTCCTTTTTATGTTATATGTAAAAGTGTTTCCACATGTACATTTTTTTGGTACATGCCCATGAGTAATTTATACACATGTATATAGCATAGTTGATATAATGAAAATTTTAAGTTTCATGATTTTTTTTAGACATATGTTTATTAAGTAAATTATAATATTCATTCTTGAATGCAAAATGTGTGGTACGTGTTTTGTAATTTCTATTTTACTATCAACTGACAGTGGCTTTTCTATGTACATTAATGAAAATTGTTGTATACTAGATATATATGTTCTAATGCAATTTTAAAATTTTATGATTGTTTGACACATCTAAGAACACTTATAATTTTATGATTGTTTTTAGATATATACATCGATATGTATTGTACTTCAACCATTTTTACATATATTCAAACATGTACTTCATTCATTTTTATGTACATATATTCATGTGAACTTTTTTTTGTTTGTAATTTGGGCTAAACTATATTAAAAGCATGAAAAACTGTATAGAGGCAATGGAAAGAGATGGAAAGTAGTGCTTAGCCTATCCCTACCTTAGTAGTGTTAAAAATAAACCAAGTTTGGGGCTGCCTCAAAGGAGGAAACCAACCCCTTAAGAGTGTCATCCAGTCTTGTAAAACAAAATATTCAGTGGCCCATATAAAAACAAAAGAGCTGAAGTATATCCTGAGGTGGAAATCATGGAATTCATTCATATTCATCCGTCGCCTGGTCCTCTTCCTCTATTAGGCACCCATATTCTTTAGCAATGGCTTCCTCCTCAACTGTGGGCATACGAGGAGGCTTCAGAGGGGTCACATGGATGATGGCCCATGGGAGCGACTAGTTACTCTGCATCATAATATCTGGTCCAGACACCGTCCGAGTCCACAAACCAAACACCTATCTCCTCCATAGTGGGCACATAACCTAGAAGCGGGTTGGTTTTCTTGGGTAAAGGCTGCACATATTGCGAAATAGTGGATTTCCTTCCTCTTCTACCCTTGGGATTCTCTAGAGGAAAAAAAATCTTCCCATGAATGTTATCAAATGCTTAATAAGAAATACCTCATGGCTATCAGATGTAGAGCCCTCGGTGGATTCTAATCACTGGTCGTTGCCACGGTGAGAGCGTCCTGAAAACACACCTTTCTATTTGCTTCTGATGGGTTTGTGATGCTGGCGTGGGTCCATGGTATGGCTTCTGACCTGTACATTTTATGATTTTTTTTTAGATTTTAAAACATCGATATGTATTGTACTTAAATATCACCTAAATAATAGATGTACATCCTAAAATTATATAACATTCACACACATGTTCAAATGCATAACATGTACCAATGTATGTATGTCTTAAATGTAATTTTAAATTTCCATCTAGATTCATTTTATATTTAGCAAATAAAATTACAAGTTGAGTTTTAAGAACAAAACATTATATCACAACATGTGAGCACATGCCAAATGTAGTTCAACTATCCCAAAATATACACATTTATGTGTAAATTGTAATTTGAAATTTCCATCTATATTGATTTTATATTTAACAAATATAATGCCAAATTCATTTAATATTTAAAAAATATAGTGACAACCTGAGTTTTAAAAAAAAAACATTATATCACAACATGTGATCACATGCCAAATGTAGTTCAACTATCCAAATTATACACATGTATACATGGTTTGTAATTCGAAATTTCTATCTAGAGAGATTAATTTTGATAACTTTAACAAATTTATAAATTGAAAAATTCTTAGAAACATAACATTATATCACAATCACATGCCAAATGTAGTTCAACCATCCAAAGTATACACATTGTGAAAATGTAATTTGAAATTTCCATCTAGAGATTCATTTTATATTTAACAAATAAAATGACAACTTGAATTTAAAAAAAAAAACATTATATCACAACATGATATCACATGCCAAATGTAGTTGAACTATCTAAAATATACACGTGTTTTGTAATTTGAAATTTCCATCTAAATTTGAATTTTATATTTAACAAATAAAATGACAACTTGATTTTTAAAAACAAAACATTATATCACAACATGTGATTAGATGCCAAATATAGTTCAACTATCCAAAACATACACATGTACATGTGTGTTGTAATTTGCAATTTCCATCTAGATTCATTTTATATTTAGAATATAAAAAGACAACTTGAGTTTTAAAAACAAAACAACTTGAATTTTAAAAACATAACATTATATATCACAACATGTGATCACATGCCAAATGTAACTATCCAAAATTTAAAATCATTTTTGATAAAAGTAAATGTAGGTTAAAACTATATCCAAATAGTAAAATATGTCCAACATTTTTATCAAACATGAATAATAAAAGTAAATATATATAATTCAATATATAGTGTTACAAGTATCAAGTTATATAGAAAAGTAAATATGAATGCATAGATAAGACTATATATAAAAAAGTAAATTTAAGGCTAGATCTATCAAATATAATGTTTCACACATGTGCATCATCAATCAAATACAAATGGATCTAGTGTCTCTGCCAGCAATGTATTGATCCTCATGCTATCCTGTGAAGAATGGGGACCCTGTACACAATGTGTACAAAAAATAAAATTTAATGCTTTAAAATTGAATGAGAATACAGAACTTCATGTAAAAAAGAAAAATGAAAAAAAAAAATTCATGCAATACTTCATGTGGTTCCCTCTCCATTGTATTTTGCTGCTCATCCATTAAAACATCCTCCACAGTAAACTGTACAATATACATGTTCAAGTATATATATATATATATATATTAAAAAATTTCAAATTTCAAATGAATATAAAATTATTTTCAATAATATTAAAAAAAGTTAGAAAACTTGTTCAAATGGTGTGGATGTTCCTATCTCCATCATACATTCCATCGCTAGAGTCCTTGGAGAATAGAAATCATCTCCAAAAACCTAAAATTCAAAATTTTAAAAGTATAAAATAACTCAAGATCTAGATCTCATTTTATAATAAATTTTTTTAACTTCAATTTATAACCTAAAATATAAGTGAAGAATTTAATACTTGTGATGGTGGATTGGGCTCATATCCTAAGGGTGGCCCCGAAAGAAAATCTCTAGAAACCTAAAATTCAGAAAATTTAAAACTGTAAAATAACTCAAGATCTAGATCTCATTTTTTAATGGAACTTTTCAATTGCAATATATAACTTAAAAACATATTTAAGTGAAAATTTGTTCATACTTGTGATGGTGGATTTGGCATATCTCCCAAGGAAGAAGAAGGTAACTCCATCGTAAAACATCAGACGAAATTGGAATCTGTTAAAATTTAATTATGTACATGTACATGTGTACACAATTATTTATTTTAAAAATATGTCATCATGTTTCGATATATAATAATAGATAAAAAATAATTGTACATCATCATGTTCACTTAAAAAACACTAACATGTGTCAAAATATCATCTTGATGGTGAGAACCATCTTGATTGTGTGAACATGAGGCTTTGACTGTGATATTACCATCTTCATTCATCAAGCATGAAAACTGCAAATGGTGTTAACATATATGATACATTTTTGTTAGATTAATGTATACAAATAAATGTATGTATATATGTATTTATTAAAAATTGTACGTGTTAAAATAATCACCCTAACCATTAACACATACTGATCCCATGCCCTTTTCTTCATGAATAATTAGGTCCTACCAACCATTGCGACAATTATTTGCATATGTTTTGAGATATTCAACACTCATATTGTCTATATCATCATCTGTATGATACACAAAATTAGCACGTGCATTTTCTCATGCTCTTTGTCACTTCAGGCAAACATCAACTCCACCCAGTCAACTTTGAACATTGTCAATGATGACATCCCTTGTTTATTGACTAATTTGAGAACTGGCATCCATCTTTGACTGCAAAGTTTCCACACGAAGAGGTCGACTAACAAATGGTGGCTCGGGGCGAGGAAACTCGACATCATGCTTAGCACCCCTACGGTCACATAATCGACCTTTCCTAGGACCAAAACATTCAAAGGGAAGGTCATTATAATTGGATTTAATTCCCAAAAATAATTATGCATAAAATAATTTTTAAAATAAAGCAAAACCTCGTCCTTCCATGGGAGTCTTCCATAGGCAGCAAGGTTCCTATCATACAAATGGCCAGCTATATCATGGTGCTTGAAATATTGCACCTTTAGCATATTTATTTTCAGCCCTTCCTTGAAATTAAACATAGAATTGGACATTTCTGTTGTAACTCTTTGTTTAACAACCTCCCATGTATTGTGACCCATCACTGTTTCCTTTTTTTTATCATCACTTCTACATAATTATCAGTGGTTGGCACAAGCGTTAAGTGCACATCTACTAGTTTTCTTAAAGATTTAGTAACTATTTCTAAGCTTTCTCAACTCTCAGTAGGGAGTTTGAAAGACACAAGATCTTTATTCAATTTTGAATGAATATGTTTACACCTTTGTAATGTGCATTGCTGCATGTTTGTTTCCCAAGGCATATTGGAAATTTCAGACGGATAAATCTCCGTTTGTGTACAACCTTCTTCTTAAATGTTCTACGTCTTTTTGAAGCAACATTTGGAGAAAAATTTTCACCCTCTGCATCAATATATAAAATTTTGTATAAATAAAAAAATAGGTAAATTTTTTTATACAAATTGAATAAAAATAATATTCAAATTGATGGCCACTTCGATATGGTTGGCCAACATCATGCCTACTCTGAGACTGTTAAGAACCAGAACAACCACTGATTGGTTGAGAGCCAACACGAACATCCATTGATTGGCCTCTGGGGGGATGCATATCACCACCCTCACACAATTTTTCAACACCTATTGATGGGCCTCCAGGGGAATGTGTACCACCACCAACCTCATGCGATGAGAGGGAAGATTCATAAAAAAATATGAATTTATAATCAATTCAATAATACATTCATACATATAAATACATGTATATATGATTGATTAAATTGCGTGAACCATGGCCATGCTCCATTGATGTAGTAGATACTTTTGTCCTCCTAACTCCTAAAAAATAAAAAACGAGACTTTAAAAAAAATAATTTAACTCACAAAATTGATAAAAAAATCAATTCCATATGTATACATGTATGTACATGTGGATAAAATTATATATATAGCCAATAAAAAAATTAAGTCCACATGTATACACACATGTATGCATGGATATAAGATTATATATTCAAATGTCATTTATAAAGATGCACATTTAATATAAATACCATGAACATCCCTCGATCCATAATCCCCCTCTCCCATAGAGGCATGGGATTCTATTGATCTTTGCCTTTCATCCTCCATGATATATATGGATATATATATATAGTGGAAATTTAAAATGATTTTTAAATTACTATTTGAAAATTTCAAAAAATTAATGTAATTTAGTACACAAATTATGTAAAACACAACTTTCAAAGCACTAATTGATGTGTGAAACTCAATTTAAACAAAAATTTGTTAAAGTCTTCACATTTTAATTTTATAAAAATGTGAAGTTTACCAAGTTTCACTTTACATGGTGGGAGCACACTTCGTATATGATTGAAAAAAAGACATGGTCATTAAAAATGACACATTTACAAGTAAAAAACACATACATATCAAAGATAAGTTACAATGTCCATCAATAAATTTTGAAGGAGAGCGTCTCAACACTAATTCATCTTTGAGAGATGAATATTGAATTTTCATTGCCCCGTATAATAATATTTCATCTATTAATTCATCTTTGACAAATGAATCTTGAATTGGCATTTCCCCACACAATAGATCACCAGACATCTTATTAACATTTGTACAATGTCTTATAGTAAAAAATTGAATTTGTCTAACAATATTGTTTGCTTTTCCATTCAGTTTTTTTAGCCTCTCCTTCTTAACTTGGTACACGCCTTTCATCTAGTTTCCCACAAGTTCAGAATTGGTGAAAAGTACAATTCCATTTGATCCATACTCCCTAGCTGTTCCCAACCTTCTATCAATGCAATATAATATTCCTCGTTGTTTTTTGTTCTTTGGTATATTCATTTTCCTTTGGAGGACCTTGTTAGTCGCAATATTGAAAAAAATTTATGTAATCACTAATTTCACTGGATTGGGATAGCAATAAACCTCTATGCATAATGTCCGTTTTTCAACCATATTTACTGGGTTTTTTAATCCATGAAAAAAACAAATTCAATAAAATATATTAAATTAACATTTATTGTAAATTCATGAGAGAAATGACATGTACGTGGTTTTCCTTAAAGTTTATTGGTGAAATTACATGTACATGGTTCCCCAAAACACTAGCAAATGCCTTAAATTTTATGGGAGAAATGGCATGTACATGGTTTCCAAAAACACTAGCATTTTTTTTATTGCAAATGCCTTAAATTAACACTAGAAAATACCTTAAATTTTATGGTGGAAATGACACATGTACATGGTTTCCTTTAAATTTTTCCTTATGGGATAAAGAAGAAATGACATGTACATGATTTGCCTTAAATTTTGCGTTGATTTTATGGGAGAAAGCCTTGAGTTTGTGGGAGAAATGACATGTGCATGGTTTTCCTTCAAGTTTTCCTTAAAGTTTATGGGAGAAATCACATCTGGAAATGACATGCCTAAAAGTTTTCCTTGCCTAGAGTTTAAGGGATAAATGACATGTACATGTTTTGCCTTAGAGTTTATGGGAGAAATGACATAGAAATGCAGAGAAATGACATAGAATTTACATGCCTTAAAGTTTGCCTTGACATTTATGGGAGAAATGACATGTACATGGTTCTACATAAATTTTTCCTTGAGCTTATGGGAGAAATCAGATAAATGACATGTATGTACATGGTTATCCTTAAATTTTGCCTTAAATTTTATGGGAGAAATGACATAGAAATGACATGTACATAGTTTGCCTTAAAGCTTTCAAAATTATTTTATGTGCTTACTAACACAACTAGTGGTAGTGGTTGATGAAGTTATGTCAAAAGTCACACCTTGATGAGTTTGTGGGAGAAATGACATGTACATGGTTTACAAAATTATTTTATGCACTTACTAAAAACACTAGTGGTAGTGGTTGATGAAGTTATGTCAAAAGTCACACCTTGATGAGTTTGTGGGAGAAATGACATGTACATGGTTTTCCTTAACGTTTAGTTTGACTTAAAGTTTATGGCAGAAATCACATCTAGAAACCTTTACTTTGACATCAATAAACAGGCTAAGAACATTAAAAAATAATTTTCAACTTGCATTAGTTATGTCCTTAATAAGAAGTATGATTTAGCACCTAACAGATTGTCTAATAATATAATAATGTCATTTTTGGCTTGTATTATCATTAATCCTTGATATGTACAAGAATTTTACAACTTGAACATCAACCTACACAATATCATCATATCATTGTACTTAATCTAGATTAGTAATATCCATTACATCATAAAAGACTCCACTTTTAACATTTTACAAGAATAGAAAAGTAAATGACAACACTAAGAGAGGAAGCATCATGGAAGGTGTAAATTTAGGTACAATAATAAAAAATAGCTACCATCAACATAAATAGGAATATAGTGGAAAACCTAGTGGCATTATGGTAAGAAGCCAAGGGTGTTTATTACTCACATAAACCATTTTTATCAATCATTTCTATTAACATCATGCCTCCAAATGCATAAAATGATAAACTATAGTCAACATGCATTTGAACTTTTTCATAGAATACCATTCAATTTCACTTCATATGTATTTCCAGTATTCATTTTTCCAACCACTATCAAAGGTATCCAAAGTAATTATATCAACTTATAAGGAATCAATCTTTTTTCACTTCTATAAAAAGGTAGAAGAAAATTTGTGTGCATCTACTATAGGAAATAGGTTTCCAATGTAATTATATCAACTTAGAAGGAATCAATATTTTTTCACTTCTATAAAAAGGTACAAGAAAATTTGTGTGCGTCTATTATAGGAAATAGAAAATAAAGAAGTTATAAGAATCCATCCTATAACACATTGTTTTCAATTCTTTGAGGAAAAGTAGTATCTATGAATCAAACAAGCTCTTGTTTACACAGGAATCAACCATATATAGCCATTTCAATCCCCTGTACACAATTATGTACACATGAATCAACCATATTTAGCCATTTCAATCCATTGTACACAGGGAAATCAATTTCTATAAGATTTTGTAAGTTAGAGAAATTTGTGTGCATCTGCTATAGGAAATACACAATAAGGAAGCTATAAGAATCCATCCTATAACAAATTGTTTTCACTTCTTTGAGGAAAAGTGATATCTAAGAATCAAACAAGATCTTATGCACACATGAATCAACCATATTTAGCCATTTAAATTCATTGTACATAATTATGTGCTTGTGAATAAACCATATTTAGCCATTTCAATCCATTGTACACAACGAAATGAATTGCTATAATATTTTGTAAGTCCCTTTGAAAGGGACAATATCTTATGAAATTCCATGTTTTCACCTAAAAGACATAACTCTAAGACATGGAAACTTTTTATGATTCAAAAACATTTCATAAAAACCACGAAGAAACCAATTTAAATGCATAAGAGTCCAAAAAAATTAAATGTATCACTAAATCGATGTTCGGTTAATTTTTTTAAAATAGCCAACCTCAATCCTAGTAATTTAATCATCTCAATTACAATAAAACCACCACATCATCTAGTGAGGTTGGCCTAAAATCTACAGACATAAAATTATGATTGAACTAATCAGAGGAAAGAGGTGCAAACTTATTTTATACACTTAAACAACTAGTGGTAGTGGTTGATGAAGTTATGTCAAAAGTCACACCTTGATGATTTTGTGGGAGAAATGACATGTACATGGTTTTCCTTAAAGTTTGCCTTAAAGTTTATGGGAGAAAACACATCTAGAAATTACATGCCTAATGTTTTCCTTACCTAGAGTTTAAGGGAGAAATGACATGTACATGGTCTGCCTTAAAGTTTTAGGCTTATAGTTTATGGGAGAAATGACATAGAAATGACAGAGAAATGAAATATAAATGACATGTCTTAAAGTTTTCCTTAAAGTTTATGGGATAAATGACACATGTACATGGTTATCCTTAAATTTTGCCTTTAGTTTATGGGATAAATGGGAGAAATGACATGTGCATGTGGTTATCCTTAAAGTTATTCTTAAATTTTATGGGAGAAATGGCATAGGAATGACATGCACATGGTTCCAAAAACACTAGCAAATGTATTAAAGTAAAGTTTTCCTTAAAGTTGAAATGACATAGAAATGACATGTACATGGTTCCAAAAACACTAGCAAATGTCTTAAAGTAAAGTTTCCCTTAAAGTTGAAATGACATAGAAATGACATGTACATGGTTCCAAAAACAATAGCAAATGTCTTAAAGTAAAGTTTACCTTAAAGTTGAAATTAAATAGAAATGACATGTACATGGTTCCAAAAGCACTAGCAAATGCCTTCAAGTTTATGGGAAAAATGACATGTACACGGTTATCCTTAAATTTTTCCTTGAGTTTATGGGAGAAATGGGAGAAATTACATCAATGTATGGTTATATTTAAAGTGTGCCTTAAATTTTATGGGAGAAATGACATAGAAATGACATGTACATGGTTCCCAAAACACTAGAAAATGCCTTAAAGTTTATGGGAGAAATGACATGTACATGGTTTCCAAAAACACTAGCATTTTCCTTAAAATATATTAAATTAAAGTTATTGTTTGCCTTAAAGTTTATGGGAGAAATGACATGTACATGGTTTCCAAAACACTAGCATTTTGCTTAAAAATATATTAGATTAAAGTTATGGTATGCCTTAAAGTTTATGGGAGAAATGACATGTACATGGTTTGACTTGATGTTCGCCTTAAGTTACAACCATGGAGTGATTTTGTCATCTGAGGATGAAAAAGTATGTGCATAAGTTTAAATTGGTATGTATATTTATGAACTTAATTGAAATAAATATGTTGCTAGAAATGAAAATATAATGACAAGTTCTACAATGTGGATGTAAACTAATGTTTAATATATGCATGTACGCATTAAATAAAAATATAATGACAAGTTATACAAGATGGATGTAGAATAAAGTTTAATATATGCATGTATGCATGTATATCTAGTGGAGCTGTTGTGTGCATGTGAAGGTTCTGTGAAGGGAATTATTCTGAGCACAACTGAAAATATAATGATAGGTTCTACAAGATGGATGTAGTATAATGTTTAATATATGCATGTATGCATGTATGTATGGTGGAGTTGTTGTGTGCATGTCAAAGCTATGTGAAGACAATTATCCTGCACACTAGTATTATTAATGATAAGTTCTATAAGATGGATGTAGACTAATTTTTAATATATCCATGTATGCATGTATGGTGGAGTTGTGTGCATGTGAAAGCTATGTGAATACAATTATACTACACACTAGTATTATTAATGATAGGTTCTACAAGATGGATGTAGACTAATTTTTAATATATGCATGTATGCATGTATGGTGGAGATGTTCTGTGCACGTGAAAGCTACGTGAAGAGAATTATCCTGCACACTTGTATTATTTATGATAGGTTCTACAAGATGAATGTAGAATAATGTTGAATATATGCATGTATGCATTTATGGTGGAGCCTTACTTAACTATATGATTATAGCTCTTAATGGGAAGATATCTAAGAGATAAGTGTAATAGAAGCAGTAAGATTAAATAATGAATACAATGGTACTTATACTAATAGTTACAAGGGTCATGTTTCACTTACCACTATTAAAACATAACTTCCAAGCTGTAAGCTGATCTTAACTAGTAAGCTTCTAGTAATCAACGATGCTAGAACATAAATTTGGATAGTATAAGCTAGTTATGATGGTTCTTCCTAAGTTGATTAGTACTAGTGATTCTAAAGTATCAACGTAGTACATCATGTATCTCTTATGGAAACACAAGCACCTTTAGTGAAACCACACAATTTTGAGTACTAAGTGTGATTGGAATAAGTGATTACCATTATTTTTACCCATATGTGAGTGAATATGGATTTATGTGAGCTCTACACAAATCAACACATATTTTAATAGAGTATAAGAAAAACTATATCATAGTGAAAGCTAGCTTACTCCTACTATAAGTAAGCATACCACTGGGTGATTTACAAGCATTTAGCTAAGAAAAGAACTCAATGAAGCTCGATTATGGAAAGAACGATATGTATTGCTCATTTCACCAGTGTGATCATGAACCTGAGTACAAACACCTAGTTAATGAAGCTGGATAGGTATCATGCTTGATCAACCTTACCAAAAATTCTGTAACTTATCAACATTACTAATCTGATATCCTTTTTGTAGTATCACAATTGGTAAATAAAATTAAATAAAGTTGTCAAGATATATACATCTCACACATTTTATTAAATTTTAAATCAATAAAAATAAGAAAATCAGAATCATAGAAAAATCTTATCCAACCCTAGTATGCATATATCCACCCTAGTGTGTGTTTAGCGCAGGAATTGCACTTAAGAAAAATCCTTCAACACTTAATTGTCAATCCAGGGGTTTTGTAAACTTAGAGGCGAAGCACAAGTAATGCCAGAAGTGGTATGCAATTTTCCTATCCATATTCCTTCCTCTTAATTGATATATTGTAGAATCAAACCGAAAATAGTTTCAAAGGAAATTGACACCAAAGAAATTCTAGTGCTGGAATGTAAAATAATTCATTTGGGAGGAAGTTAAGTAAAGGAAATTTCACATAGCTGAAACAATCTTAAATGTTGAAATGAAATTATATGTTTACCTTCAGCATATATGGTGGCAGTTTAACAAATAGTGGGCCCTTGAAAATATCTGCCTTCTAAATGATTTTCCTTTTACACTAAATGACTATTCCTATACTCTTGCAATCTTCTTGCACTAGTGCAGGTACATAACTTATGTGAAAAGTATATTTTACCTTCTTATACTTAAGACTTGTGTCTTTATGTAGGTTCTCTAAGACTTAAGGCTTAGATCACTCTGTTCCTGTGACAAGATACCAGCTCTTTCATAGGGACAAATATTCCTTCACCAAAGTTTCCAATTTACTTTCGAAAGAATCAAAAGACATGTTGAAAAGAAATGAAATTGCGAGCTGAATTCTGAGATAAATTACAGAGGGAAAAGAATGCTTTTAATTAACTGAACTTGTAATAAGAATAAAATTATAAAGCAGAAGAATGTTCAATAATGAAAAAGCAACTTTCAGTCAAAGGAATTTTCATGCAATCGAATTTAACTCTCGACGGGTTCAAAGTACAAGGAAAAGACCCTCTAGCGGAGGTTATAAAGGAGGTTTTTAGTGTTATAAAATTAGCCAAAATTGTCAAAAAAACATTTTCTACAACATTTGTTTATGTTTACAGAGGTTTTTCCAGAGATTTTAACGGAAATTCAACACAACTAAAATAAAATGGGCAGCCGAAGGTTATTATAGATGTTTTTTTCATCGGTGTGCTACTCGAGCTTCGACACACCAGTGTGTACATCTAGAAGGTGGCCCGAGCTGGTCGAAGGAGAATGCCCTGAGCCGTCAAGGTATAAAACCACACCGGGCACAGTGTTGGTGATACAACGCATGTGGACATTCTAATTGGTCTTGGGATTTGTGCGGTGCCCATAGATCGTCTCAATGCACCGGTGTGTGGACTTATAGAAACGCACTGGTGCACAATATTACACAAATGCACCGGTGCGTAGAGACACATAAATTCACCGGTGCGGAGTATCACACAAACACACCGAGATTTATAATTGGTATTGGTATTTGTGCGGTCCCTAAAGGTCGTACAAATGCACCAATGCGTAATTCCACATAAATACACCAGTGCGCAGTACCACACAAATGCACTGAAATTTTTAATTGTTTTTGGTATTTGTGCGATGCCCATATGTCGTAGAAACACACTGGTGCACTTTGGAATACAATCACACCAGTGTATAGTAATTGACACGCACCAGTTTTCATTTTGTATTTTTTAGAAACATCGACCTGTGACAGTGCAATTATTGTGATTTAAATTTCATTATTCATCAAAAGTAGACACATCTTATAACAATATTCATATTAATTAATTTTTTATTAGTGCATTTGAATGTGATGTTTGGATTAATTTGTTATATGATATCATCAAATTTCACATCTCTTCATTATAATATTTAATCATCCATAAATTTAATCAGTGGTATTACATTTCACAATGACAATGGAGAATGCAGGAGAATAAATTAAAACATATTTTATTATATATATATGTAAGACAGTCTCTGTCATACAAAATGGGACAGTTATTGGTATCCCTTTGTCTTTCAATTGGGACAAAATGTCCATTACATTAAACAAAATGTCTGATTTCACAGGATAATATTTCAAAAAATGCAATGCCTTGCTTTGATATCCAAACATAGTGATCATCATTCTTCGCTGGAACTGCTATCACTGCTAGAGCTACTTCCATAACTTGGGTTATTTTCAGGAATTTTTTGTTCACGGTGTTGATTGTTTTCTTCTTCTTGACCTTCCATCTACAAACATAAAAATAAACTGTAATGAGTGTATATACATTGGTGAGAATAATGAAAGTTGCAATATTAAATAATATAGATCAATCTAAATCGAAAAGAAATGACGTACCATTGCAACAATTGACTCCTAAACTATACACATTTTTTCAAAACCATGTAACATGCCATATTTTGAGATTTCATCTGTTGGCGCAGTTCCATACTTTTTTTCCTGCAAGTTTTATACCCCATAAAAAATCATATATTTAATACAAAATATTTTTTTGTTCTATTAATTATAGACGGAGCTGAGTAAAACAAGATCGATAGATGCTTACAAATTCTACAATTAATTTATGATATGCTAACGTATAATCACAACCCATATTTAACCCAATTTCAATCAATTCCTCTGATGGTTTTTCTTTGTATGTTAGCACCTGTTTGAAGACATTCAATGATTATTTTTGTAAAAAAACCTAAAAAATACAAAAATGAAATCTAGTTAAGTTGTTATAAGGAAGTAACAATTACTCACAAACTTAGATATCAGCCCTTTTCTTCCTTGTCGTCCTGTTTTATGTGCTAAATGGGTTCCATTTTCTTTTCTTTTTTGCAAGAAAATACTTGAAAACTAATATTTAATGCTAAATTATTTATTTATTGTACCTAATGATCGAAAAATTCAATGTTTACGTATTACATTCGAAGCACATTGTTGTTGAGATGGCTCCTCTTGTGATGCAATTTTGTCCATTTCTTTGACCATCTCCTTGTACACCTTTTTGGACATTCCTACTAGCATATTTCAGATATCAACTCATTCATCTTTTGAGATTTTCATAATCTTCCTCAAAATGTAACATGACAATAAACTATTTAATTTTTATATTGATATATTGAAAGTAAATATAACAAAATTGATATTTATAAATAATTCTAGACAAACATTTAAAGGAATATAACTTTTTCATTCCTTTGTTTTTTGTTGTTGTATGTTTTTGCTATTAAAAGTCTAACATGTCTCATTGACCAATTCTCTGGAAACTCTTCCTGTATTTTAGATGAAAGTTGGTTCTTGGAATCATTGGATTTTTTTTTGTACTGTAAGTGAAAAGAACGTCTATACATTCATTCCACTAGATCCCTCAAACTTTCGTAAAATTTTTTCCCCCTTTCGTTAACCACCAGCACCACTCTAGATGAGCTAAGGAGCAATTCATTTTCATTTGCATGTTCTATTTTTTTTTCTTTTCTTAGAACAACATTCATTTTCTCAGTTGTTGGTCCCTGTAGAACATTAAACAGATGTGAATTAATATATTGTTTGACACATGTTGTCTAATAATTTTAAGTATATTCTTAATGAAAATTAAAAAAGAAACTCATATTGGATCGATAGTATTTTTTCATTCACCTAATTCATAATTTTGTAATTTTTCCATCAAGCTTTTATGCCCTTCTGTCCCTATATCATAAATAATTTTATCGAGCTTCATCATTTTGTGGCTTTGCATGATACATAGTAAACAATACATATTAGTTAAAGTTACATATAGTTCAAAAATAATATCTTTTGTAAATAATTTACAAAGAACATGCCTTTTTTTCTTTTCTTGATGTGTTATCAGTATTTTTGTTACTTGATCTCTTGTCACTCATTTCTTTATCAATATGAAACCTGTACCATATCATTCATTAATATATTTATAAATAAATTGTCAATTTTTCAGGTAAAAAAAAATCCTCAAGAAACCGGTGCACCATTCATTCTGTACACATCGACGTTGGTGCATGGAGGTATTATAAAAACACCGCACAAACAATATAATAGACCGTATGGTGCTTTATGTAAAAAAGGAGCACAGGTGCATTACATGTTAACCACCACACCGATTAACAAAAAGAAAATAATAAAAATAGTCTAGTGTTAGTTTTTGTAGCATAAACCGGTCCCATATTTTACATATGGTGCACTGATAAAAAAAAAATAGTTTTTTAATTTTTTATCACAGTACTTTCACGATGCGCTTGGACAATACAGTCCACCGGTGCGATAGATTACGTTGGGTGCACCAATGAAAAACAATTTTTTTTTTTTTTTTAAAGTTCACACAAGCGCTGACATGGATTGGGATCCGACTATGCAAATCGTCCCATGAGTTGGATGTCTTAGACCTATATCTAGCAATAAAAACCCTATAAATCTAAAATGAAAAGCCCTAATTCGGAAATCACAGAAAGAGGGAGAAGAAAGGGCGGAAACAAAAAGAATGTAGGGTTTGTTTCTAAAATGGATTTTTTTGTTGTTGTTGTGCGAAATAGCACGTTCGCAGTGCACCATAATGAAATAGCACACCGGTGCCATATTTTACATATGGCACAATGAGAAATTTTTTTACTTTTTTATTTTTTTATTATTTTATTTTATTTTATTTATTTATTTATTTATTTTTAATTTTTATTTATTTATTTTTTATCATAGTACTTTTGTTGTGTGCTAGGATAATATAGTGCATCGGTGCACTAGGTTACACTGGGTGCACCAATGAAAAAAAATATGTTTTTTTTTTTTAAATTCACGCAAGGGCCGACATGGATTGGGATCCGACTATACAGGTCGTCCCGTGGGTTGGATGTCTTAGGCCTATATTTAGCAATATAAACCCTATAAATCTAAATTGAAAATATTCTGAAATCACAGAAAGAAGGAGAAGAAAGAGCAGAAACAAAAAGAATGTAGGGTTTATTTCTCAAAAGGATATTTTTTTTTTTTTAATTTTGTGCGAAACAACACTTTCGCGGTGCACCATAATGAAATAGCACACCGGTGCCATATTTAAGGTTAAATGGTGCACCGATATATATATATATATTTTAATTTTTAGCAGAGTACTTTTGCTATACGCTAGATAATATAGCGCACTCGGTGCACTAGGTTAATGCACACCGATGAAAAACAAATTTGTTTTTTTTTTTTAAATTCACGCAAGGGCCGATAATGATTAGGATACAAATTTTGCAAGTTGTCCCGTGGGTTGGATTTCTGTGCCCTATATTTAGCAATACAACCCTATAAATATAATTGAAAAAGCCCTATTCCAAAATCTAAATTGAGAAGAAACGGCAGAAACGAAAAGAATGTAGGGTTTGTTTCTAAAATGGATTTTTTTTTTTTTGTGCAAAACATCACATTCGCGGTGTGCCATAATGAAATAGCGCACTGGTTCCATATTTTACATATGGCACACTCATAAAAAAACATATTGTTTTAAAAAAAAAAATTCACAGTACTTTCGCAGTGCACTGGGATAATACAGCACACCGGTGCACTAGGTTACGTCGAGCGCACCGATGAAAAAAGAACTGTTTTTTTTTTTAAATTCATGCAAGGCCCGAAATGGATTGGGATCCAACTATGCAAGTTGTCCTATGGGTTGGATGTCATACGCCAATATTTAGCAATAAAAAATCTATAAATCTAAATTGAAAAGCCCTAATTCTGAAATCACAGAAAGAGGAAGAAGAAAGTGCAGAAAGAAAAATAATGTGGGGTTTGTTTCTAAAAATGGATTTTTTTTTTCTTTCTGAAAACTGCAGAAAAAGTTTTAAAAAATGCAGAAAAAAGTTAAAAAAAAAAAAAAAAAACATTGAATTTTTCCTTTTACTGCATAAAAAAAATTGCAGGAAAAGTAAAAAAAACAATAAACTTTAATCACGAGATCATTTGAAATTCTATGCTACAGGGTTTGAATCACCAGAGGTTTGGAATTCTGATTGTTTGAATACTTCTGTTCGAACGTATTTGCCTGCTCCACAGTGCTCTCGTGCTCTGTTTTCTCCAGGTATCCTGCAAATCTCTGCCTGAACATTTTTGCAAAAATAGTGAAATAATGAAAAATGTTTAGTATTTAAAGAAATGTTTTATGAAATTAGATTTTCGAAAATATTTTTATGCCCATTTTTCAATTTACCGCTTTTTTTCAATTAAAAAAAATAGACCTGTGCTTTTTTTATTTGTGGTTATTTGTCACCAGTGTGTCACTTAATAGCACCGCACCGGTGCGTCTGTTTACAAAATGGCACCAGTGTGCAGTAACAAAAATGCACCGGTGCGGTGATCTGTACATTACCACTGATAACAAGAAGTCCATTTTTAAGTCACCGAAATTACTTTTAGGTGTGTGCACAAAAAATTATTTCTGATTTTGCTCAAATGCAGGGAGAAAATATCATGATTATATCGAATGGACAATTCTTCAAAATCCAGCTCGTTCCATAATATTTCTAAAATTCCATTGCAAAGTTCTCCCTATCCATCTCGAGACGTAATATTTACTTCATATTTTATTTATATTTTCATCATCTAATTGAATTTATGTTTTTTATCCATGTCAATCATGCACAACTTAATTAAATTTATAATGTATACAAATTTTCAGGTTCATGCAGATTCAACATCGAGTTCAGATGCACAAAATATTCAAACAACTACAAAATGTCAGAATTTATTATCAAGAGTTGCATACTGCAAGGCGCATTTGGTAGATGAGAATGGACAACCGCTTCACCCTGCCAATTGTAACAATATTGCAACTTCTAGCCACAATCCCAGGACAATGATAATAATAATTATAATTGTTCGGTATATTGATTAATGTAATTATTTCAACATCAAACCAATTTATAATCATGCAATATTGTCAATGTGGTTACTAATTGATATCATATATTTTGTACTAATCATGTTCAATTTTTTTTTTTTTTAATTATTAGGATTCTAGTGATGATGAGTGACCTACCTACCATCTTACATTGCACCCCACGACAATGTCAAATTGAGAGAAGATTGAATTAAGAGAAAAAATCAAAGAGGAACGATACCAAGAATGGTTGAGTCAACCACCGATTCAATTCCCGCTACGTCTAGATTCATCAATTAGGAATGACTACAACAATAATAATTCTTCACAAGCTGGCAATGGAGGCAATCAAATAGAGGTTGGTATGGACGATTACTAAAGTGATACGACTGCCATGGAGACAATGTTTTTAGATGAATTCCAAAACGATGATCAGTTAGGGGATGATGCTCATATCGTTGACACCTTTTTTGAAAGCCTTAAATTTGCTTCCACCACCCCTCTCTTTGGACCTGGCAATCAGTCAAAGTCTACCGAGTTGGGGACAACGATATTACTGTACAACTTGAAAGAAAATTTTGGCTTGTCTAATGCATGTTTCTTGGAACTTTTGAGGTAAGTTACCATAAAGTACTCCCTTATATAAATTTCAAATATAATCAGTACACTGCAATGAACATTACAAATGGAAAATTTTATGAACATTAATAATTATATCGGCATTAATGTACATTTATTAATATATTTTTCCATGATCACCAACTACAGGTTATTCAAAGATAAGGTTCTTCTGAGTGATAATGTCTTTCCCGGTAGCTGCGAAGAGGCAAAGAAATTGCTGAAAATGTTGGGTATTGAATACATATCATATCATGCATGTCCAAATGATTGTATTCTATATAGAGGAGTATATGAAAAAAAATATATGTATCTAAAATGTAGGCATGATAGGTATGATAAATCAAAAAATAAGGGTAAATCACATACTGGTCCTCCTTTTAATATACTGAGGCACATGCCTATAATCCCAAGGATTCAAAGGCTCTTCTGTTGCAAAGAATTAGCTATGTTGCAGGGATGGCATGCCTCACACAGAAGTGAGTTGGGATTTTTGCGAATCCAGACTGATTCAATAGCCATGAAGCATATAGAGGATACATGGCCTGAAAAATTCAAGGATGAATTACAAATTCTACGACTCAGCATAGACATGTATGGCGTCACCCATATTCCCTCCAGAACACCAACTATTCTGTTTGGCCTGTAGTAGTGATCAATAAAAATAGTCCCCCATGGTTGTTTGTGAAGAATGAACATCTTATGTTGGCTCTCATAGTCCCTGGTAGAATACAAGTGAAGAATACAAATGTCTACTTACAACCACTAGTAGATGAATTGAAGGAATTCTGGGATGGGATATATGTATATGATGTATCAAGACCCATCGCAACAAAGAGGATTTTTACGTTGTATGGAATATGTGCTTATACGACACATTATTATCCAGGCTTAGGATTTTTCTCTGGTAAATTACATAATTAATTTATTTATTTGCTTATATATGTAACAATATTCTTTCACATATTAGTTATTTAATTCACTGTAATATTTGTTCTGATCTTCATGATATTCTTTAACGTGCCATGCATATTAATTTTATACAATCATCTCGCAGATATTGTAACAAAAGGGTATTTTGGATGTAAATGTTGTGGAACTTCTCTGAAAGCTTGATGGTCCAAGGACCTATGAAATACAGTGTATGATTTCTCTAGTGTATTCCTTCCAGAAGAACTCCCTTGCAGAAGAGCAACATCCAATTTCAATGGTAAAGGAGAGAGAACCCAAAGGCCTCCAATAATGACACCAGCTGAATGGCTTAGAGCATATGAGAGAGAGAAGGAGAAGGATTTCATAGAAATGTTTGATTCAAATGGGGAGCCTATTTTTGATGATCTAGAATTCTTTGACACCTATGTTGAGAAATTTCCCATTGGGATGAAAAGGAAATCTATTTTTTATAACCTCCCATATTGGGAGCATCTTAAGATTACCCACTTATTAGATCTCATGCATATATTTAAAAATGTTTAATCTTCTTTATGGAGGCACATATCATCGAAAAAAAGTGACACGTTGGCTGTTAGGAAAGATCTTATTAATTCAAAACCAAAAAGAAACATTGGCCAAGACCATTAGAGAGTATGGGATCAGAGGCATGCGATGGTCCCACACGGGCATCACTCAATAAACCTTTAACATATCACGTGCGATCATAGCATATTAAACAATACCCTTAATTTGAGTACATATTGGATAATGCCCCTAAAAATCACATTATTTAATCCCCTGCCAATATAAATCCAATACATCTTCCCAATTTAAAAGTTTCCTACTTTCAGTATATATTGTAGGTATCAAATTTTTTATTAACATTTTTTATACCCCTCTATATTTTTTCATTAACTTTGAGCTCCATTTTTTATACCTGCCAATATAAAAATCCTTTATCCCATATATATTCCCCAATATATTATGTCATTTTTTTCTCATTATATATCCCCCAATATGAACCCACGTGCTATGGTATTTCTCCTGCAGTGAAGCCCCCGTGGCTGGTCCCTCTAATTCATGGCTTTTCAAAGAAGGCGATGTCCCATGGATTTAAAAAAAAAATGATATTTCTTTTGCGAAGGAATTTATAATGGGTGTGAGGGTGCCAAATACATATGGGTCTTCACTACGGCACTGCTTCACAGTGGATGACCATTTTTCGGGGTTGAAATCACATGACCATTTGAATCTTATAAGAGTACATATAATGCCAAAATCATGATTTTATTATTTTTTATATTAATAAATTTTATCCCACGCGGGGATCATAAGAAATAACTAATTTTTTATATTATTGCACGTGCTTATAACTTTGCAGTGTCATTATCCTTTATTCGTGCGTGGGTGTGGGTGGCGTCAAGAGATAGTTGAGATTGCTTGTATGTTTGAGAAGGAACTGCCGACGAGTTTCATGGACTTACAGGCTCATCTTCTAATCCACCTAGTAGATGAGGTTGAATTAGTTGGGGTGGTTTCTTGTCGTTGGATGTTCTTCTTAGAGAGGTACATGAATAACTTGAAAGGTTTTGATCGAAAAAGGGTAAAACCCGAGGGGTACATATCATATGAGTCTTTCTATTATGCCAGTGAGTACATCAAGCAGATCGACAACAGACCAGGTGCAGTGATTTGGGACTGAAAGGGATGAATACAAAAGAGAAGGGGAGTTTCTCCAAACGAGTGGAAAAAAGTGCTTGATAAAGAGTAAGCGACTTATAATTTTTCAAATTTACACAAAGTTAATATTCATGTTGAACTTAAATATAATGTATATTTTGATCTCTAAGTACTATATAATCTTGGTTTGATCTCATCAGCGAATGTAGAAAATGAAGCAATCAATAAATTTGTTCTTTACAATTTTGAAGCAACACAACCGTGGGTCACATTGTATGAACAAAAGAGGATGAAATGGGATAGTGACAGGAAATAATTCAGACAGTTGAATGGTAGAAGTGTGCCTTATCCCGATAATTTAAAAGAAAATATGCCAAAATATGCCCCGACAGTTGGGTTGCTAACCAAGTCAGAGAGAAATAAGGTGCAATCGGTCGTTACCCGCATGTTGAAGAGGATGCGCTAAACGTAGGGATTGGGTGCATCAAATTGGTAATAACATTTTTAATTTATATGTAAATTTGAAACTTATAAGACATCTATATTTCATATTTTAACTGTTGGGTTAGTATAAGACACATGACACTATGATTTTTTTTAACTTTTTTTTATAATATATGCATTTGTTCCTGTCTATGTGGACACATGGACACCATTTTTGCACAGAAAATGTCGATGCTAGAAACATCACACAAGACTATGGAGTGGAAGTCGAGTTCAATCAATCTAGTCAATCTAGCCACCATGATCAAAGCCTAGTACGAGGGAAGTTAGATTACATCGGAAAGATACAAGAGATCATTGAAGTAGATTTCTCTTCTTTCCAATTTGTTATTTTTAGGTGTAAGTGGTCGAACACCTTTGATCGGAATAATTTAAAGGAAGATCGCGATAGTAGGCTGATATGTATCAACTCTAGAAAGATTCGGGATGAAGCTAAGGAGCCCTATATTTTCCCCAAACACTGCAACCAGGTGTTTTTTTACCCATATGTGTTGGATAGGGATTGGTGGTTCGTATTGACACATGACCCTAGATCAAAACTATTTGTGAGAACAATAGTGTTATCATGCCATGCAAGCTGGAAGATAATGAGGGTGATCATGAGAACCGAGAGTGATATGGTACATGTGTTATTTCATCAATATTTATACTTTTTAAGATCGGTTTTTGAAACATTATAATATGTATTTTGAATTAATTGGTAATTTGGATTGTGTTAATGTTAAAATCAATATTTCACTTGATAATTTGCAATTATGTTGATCTCAAAAACAATGGCATACTGTATAAATTAGTTCTTTTTTTTTGTATCTAAGATCATAATAAAATAATGATAATTCTAAAGTACATGAATTTATTTGCATTATTTTCCAAAATTTATTATGTTACAATAATTCATAGTATTCTAGATTTATTATTTTACAATTATTTAAAATTTTACAAATTTATAAATTTCAAAATTTTAATAAAATCATTTCACATTAATACAATAAAATTTTGACATTAATACAATTAAAATTTTACAATTTTATACAATTACAATTAAAATTACAATTACAATTTTACAATTACAATTATTTCACAAAGAATACAATTAAAATTTTACAAATATTTACATAGAATTAGAATTAGAATTAGAATTAGAATTTACAATTTCACGTACAATTACAATTACAATTATAATTTTACAAATTTACATATATACCATTACAATTACAATTTTAGAATTCTACATACAATTAGAATTACAAATATTACAATTTTATAATATCAAGATCGTTTAACATTAAATTGATTAATAAAGATAGTTTGTAGCAAAAAAGAAGAAAAATGAATAGAATTATCTAAAGAACCACCCCGAGCAATAGCATGAGCAAAATGAATGGCGTTCATGTTAACCATAGTAAAAACATCATATTTGAATAAAAAACACATTCAAAATCGCTAACATCATCGTGATCATGATCATCTAACAAAACAAAATTAACATTATATATTAACATCATCACAACACAAACATCAAATATACATCCCATGTGAAATAACTTCTATCACATACACATCTATCTGCAAGCTGCACATTAAATGAAGTACATATCATACATGACCTAACAATATACACATCATGATGATCACCAACATGTAAGTTAAGTACAACTGCAACATAAACATAAAATACATGGACCATATATATATATATATATATATATATATATATATATATATAACTGAATAATGTCAAAAATATACAAGTGTAATATAAATGTCATGGATCAACTGCTGGTACATCATCAATAGCAGTACTAGTAGAGGCTTGCTCAATCAATGGTGGAGCCTCGATGGTCGATGGTCCAACTTGCTCATGATCATGAGTACTGCTGGATGCTAGAGGATGCTGACTGGACGTGACCGTCGATGGTCCAATCTGCTCTCTATGATGACTGTTGCTCGATGCTAGTGGAGGCTGCTCATCTGGCGCGGTGCGAGGTGAATGATCATCAGATGATGAGTCACTGCTCATCGACTATTGATCATGTGTTGCGTTTCAACCACGCCTATAATGTGAAATGGTCCTCCTCAGCTGCGTAACTAAGGTCGTAGCTCCTACGACATGCCACATCAAGTTGTAAATGTCACGCGACATGCCTCTCCATATATGTAATAGCCTACCATTGGCATGTATGTATCTCATATTAGTGGGCCTGATGCCTACATCAACAATCAATGCAGTGAGTTGGTCGCCCAACTCCATCATGTATCTGCTATCAAGCCAACCGTGCCTAGCAAAAGGTGGTACCGGTGCACAAGCAGGAGCAGGTCTCTCTGCATCGGCTGCTTGATGATCATCGGCATCTGGCATGCCGTGATCATCATCAGGATCCACACCTGGATCATGTGGTGGTGCTGAAATTTCCTCACCATCAAAAGACCCATTGTCTGCAAAATATATACAAGTACACAAAAATAATTAGACAATTTCATTACACTATTTAATAAAAACAAGTTAAAGAACATGTTAGAATAAATTTAAATAAAACAATAATATTACCTCTATCATCCAGCGGCTCATCAACTATGAAGAGGATGTTGGCACACCCTCGCTAATCTAAACCCGCATAAGGACAGGGGACCATAATGAAGGGATGTTGTTGGAATGGGGTCTCCTAACAAGCTATGAAACCAGTCCATTTTGGTTATTTTTGTTATATTTAGTAAAGCGCAGGGGTTTTGGGGTGGGTCAAAGCCCCAAAAGCATTGTAATGGGGTTAAAGGGTAAAACTAGGGGTCTGAAAACCATGGGTTGTGGACCATAGAAATGTTAAAGCTAGATTGCTATAAATAGAGAGGCATTTCAGATTGTAAGAGGTAAGATTTGATAATCTATTGATGTGATCTGTGGTGTAAGCGATCTGTTGGGGTTTTGGGGGAACAGACTCGCTAGCTATCTCTGTGTGGACCCCCGTCACTGTGCACAAAGTCAGAGGGAATTGTAAGGGTAGCGAATGAATGAATATGCAGGAATATTGGATATGAATCTTTGGGTACTATTGAATGGATTGCTGATAATTACCGTGTTATGAATTTCTTTGTCTTTGCACTACGAAGGTCTGTGTATTGAATGATTGGATCTATTCTACCTTGATTATATCATGCTACGAAAGTCTGTGTATTGAAGTAAATCTAGATCTGTTCTGTTCGGGTATGTAATGTTGTGTTAATGTTATGAAAAGCATATAATTGTAGATCTAGTGCATGTGGATACAATTGGATACATATTTGACCCTGCACAGAGACAAGGTAGTCTGAACAGAGTGCAACCTTTCTTGCCTTACCGTTCCTTTCTCAGGGTGCGGAAACCTGGTTCCGATACCCACCCATAATAAGATTACTAATTTATTAACTAAATGAATAAATTTATTAATTGGTTTAATAGTAGGAGGGAACTAGCCGTTACTAATTAAAAACATTTTAAATTATTAAAAAGTCAAACTAGCCATTTAGAAAATGGCTAGTTTAAACATCTCTACATCTATTTAAGCTTATTGATTTGATCTGATCTCTCACCTAGTCCTGATGATGAACCACACTGGTTGGTTCGAAACGCGTCGACAACATTCCATTATATGTGATTATTACCGAAAGAGATTTTATAAGATAGGGGGCCGTTAAGTAAACTCAGACACCAAACCTGGGTCAGGACCCCTCAAGCCAACAAATGGTTCCATTGACGGGACTGGAAGAGATCTAAGAACGGGATTGGGTAGTGGCATCAGAGATCGAACGTAGGGCTGAATGAGCCAAGGTACAGTGCGAAATAGGCGAGAGGAAGATCACCCTACCTATAGTCTGTGGAGACCTGCACGAAAATTCATCAGCCACCCTGATGCTAGGGCCTTAGGAAGGTAAACCAGAGGAACCCATGGTGGCACACTTAAAATTACCCACCTTTAAAGGAGCAGTCGATGAGGACCTAGAATGGTTTTGGTTCGTGGCCAATTCAGTATGGACGATGCAAGGGGTGGTAAGTGATACTGTAAAAAGAGCACAGCTATCCTTTGATTTTGAGGAAAGGGTGATGGATTGGTATATGCGGTACATATCTAAAAACGAGAGTGTAACACTTCAAAATATTAAGGATGCCCTAAAACAACAATTCTGGAAACCGAAGTCCTATTCCCAACTAGTATCGGAAGTAAAAGACTTCAAGCAAGGAGCATCTGAGTCAGTCTGGGAGGCTAATCAACGGTTAAAGAAAGAAATTCGAGAAGGTGAGTTCATGTACGATGACAAAAAACACACAGAATGGTTTATCACTATGCTCCTACCTCACTTGCATACGCCCATGGGCCATCAGACTTTTGAATCACAAGAAAAAGCCTTAGAAGCAGCCATGAAACTTGAAGCGGAACCTAAGGATGACACAAGGGAAGGCGTTCAGCAAATTTAGGAGCAGATCGGGGCCATGCACATGGAAATAGAGAGCTTATGGATGGAACGAGGGAAGGGGGTAACCACGGACCTTTGGTGTGAGGATTGCCTGGTGGCAGGACTGCATGATACAACCTAGTGTCCGCAAGTCAATAGATGTGAATTGAAGCAACAATGGTGCAGGTTTTGTCGATCTATAGGACACGATGAGCAGAATTTCCACACATATGACTTATTGGTAGATCAAGGAACCCTCTATAGGGTACAATCCGATCCTGCCTCTCTGAGATCCCCCGCGAGCTTTGGTGGCTCTCGTACATGGGGAAGGGGTGGTGGGGAGGAAGCGTTGGATGGGGACGGGGCCAAATGATTTGCTACAACTGCAGAGAGGTAGGGCACTTTACCCGGGACTACTCAAATCCCATTAGGAGGACCTGTAAATACTGCCGACAGTTGGACCATGAACTCGAATACTGCTCGATTTTTCTAACAAAGATGAAGGAAAAACAGTCTACTCCCACACGAAATATACAAAGAGTCAAAACGGAGCTAAGGAGCATAAGGTGTAGCATGGTCACCCAGAAAGCAAGAGAGGAGCTTGTTATTCAAAAGGAACTAGCTCCCAGGAAGCAGGAATCAATGGGAGCCCCTACACAGCTGCCAGAAGAAGAAGTTGAAACCTTTTTGAGGGCATGCTTGAATCGCCTACATAGCCTGCAGGCGGGAGAAAGTCTTCAAGTATTACTGTAGGACTGCGCAGATCAGCCCAGCATGATGACTGATTTTAAGGAAGTACACAAATTACACAGCTATAAAAGACGCACTGGACGAGAGATGCGCTTGACTGCACAGATTGGTGACTACGAGATAGATCAGGTTATTCTTGTTCTTGGATCTAATGCAAATTTATTACCAAAACAAACCTGACAACGAATGGGAGAACCTAAACTAGACTAGTCCACCATCCAGCTGCGAATGGAAAATGAACAAAATATCATCCCTCTAGGATGCTTGCCAAGAGTTATGGTTGATGTCCCAGGAGTAAAGGTCCTAGCTGACTTTGAGGTCATAGAAATTGTGGAAGATACGAACCCCTATCCTATGCTCCTGGGGATAGACTGGGCTATCGACGTAGGACGTGTCATTAATCTAAAAAAATGCAGCATGGTGTTTGAGAAGAATGGGACACGTGTAATAGTACCACTGGATCCCGCTGAAGGTGCACGGTATACCGAACCAGCATATGAAGACGAGGAGCTCGATCACATCTACAGGATGACAGCACAGGACGAGGACCAGGATAATCCTGCAACAGGTGGAGTATTCAACTGGGAGAAGAAAAAGGAGTACTTTTTTGATCCATATGAAGAACTTGAGAAGTGGAAGACCCGGCTACACGATGTTTCAACCCTACGATGCCCTCGGGTTGCAAGGACTCTCTACTGCATCACTTCGGAGGTAAGGTACCTTCCCCAATTTGACGGGTCTAGTACTGTCTAGGACTTAATAAGATTATTAGAAGCTAGGGTGCCCAAGGATCAACGACTCTGGGCGCTCAATCTAGCACTACACAGCACACCTACTCGATGGTGGGATACCCACAAGAAAGAATTCCCAGACTGGGAGATGTGTCGGGATAGGATGGTGCTGCGATTCACACCCCCTACTGATGTGTGCACGAAGATATTCCTGGGGCCCGGAGATCCCTGTGCGCATCTGTGTATATGGAAAACCAAGTGGGCTGACCGAACCCTGGACGAGTGGATCCATATGTTTATACATGGCCTAGGCCTCATCCCCACTACTTGGTATTTAGATGCCGAATTACATCAGCGGACCCGCCATTTGGAAATATTAAAAGAGGACTTCCTCGAGAAATTCAGACTCATTGGAGGAACAGAAATGCTTAACGAAGCCCTGCAAGACATTGATGTGTTCATATTTAAAAAGCCTCACCCTCACACCCCACCAACCGTTTTGACATGGGAGGCCCAAATGCAAGACATAGTCAACTACCGGAGCTTCGTGATTAATGAAGAGGAAGATAACCCGCAGAATATCTCTGTTCCGAAATCTGAAGGGGAACGTGCCGTTATTGGACCATCACTCTTAAATTTCGATGTGATGCAACCTCTCCGGCTACGTGAGGTTAATGTTGGGATAGATGAACACCCTAAACTGGCAAAAATTGGGGACTCTTGGGACGAAGGCACTGTGGGAAAAGTCATCGAGCTACTCACGGTGTACCAGGACTTATTCCCTACAAAGTTTTCTGAGTTCAAGGGAATCACAGGGGACCTCGGCATTATGCACATCACTCTAAAGTCGGGGGCATGACCTATCAAGCAGTGGCCCTAACGGTTGAATCCTAAGTATAAACAAAAGTTCAAAGAAGAGCTGGAAAAAATGTTGACCTCTGGTATCATTGAACCAGTTGAACAGTTAGATTGGATCAGCGCGATGGTCATTTAGGAGGAAAAAACAAAAGGAGAAATATGTATCTGTGTGGACCTCTGAAAACTAAACGATGCCTGCGTTCATGACCCCTTCCCTACTCCCTTCTCCGATGAAATCTTGGATAGCGTAGGTGGCTAGGAGGCCTATTCCTTCACAGATGGATTCTAGGGAGACCATCAGATTAGAATTGCACCAGAGGATCGCAGTAAGACTGCCTTTTCTACCGAATGGATCTCCTTCTAGTACACGGTCATGCCCTTCAGTCTTAAGAACACACCTGCTATCTTTTCAAGGGTCGTAGTGGTCGTGTTCAAAGAATTTATCCATAAGTTTCTGGAGGTTTACTTCGATGACTGGACGATGTTTAGCTTAGTAAAAGATCATGTCTCGAACCTGTGATTAATGTTGGATGCATGTAGAAAGCACTAGATCTCTCTGAACATCAAGAAGTGCATCTTCTGTGTGCTGTTCGGAATATTGCTGGGTCATATGGTCTGTCAGCAGGGTCTGATGGTTGATCCTACGAAGATAGTTGTAATTATCAACTTGGCAGCCCCTACAATGGAGAAACAGCGGCGCTCCATTCTCGGCCACACAGGCTATTACAGGAAATTCATTCAAGGATACGCCTTGATCACAGCACCCATGGAACAACTACTAAAGAAAGATGTCTCTTTTTTTTGGAATGATGAATTTCAGAAGAGCTTTGAACTGCTCAATGAGATGATGATTTCTACGCCCATATTAATATTCCTTGACTGGTCAAAATAATTCCATGTACATGTTGATGCGTCAGGCATTGCCTTGGGTGCTGTCCTTACACAGCCTGGTGAAGGGGATATTGATCATTCGGTTTCCTTTGCCAGTCGAAACTCTCAGGTGCCGAACGAAATTACTCTACCACTGAACGCGAAGGACTGGATATGGTGTATGTGCTACAAAAATATCAACACTATTTTCTGGGGGGACACTTTAAGATGTTTACAGACCATTCGGCTTTGAAATACCTGGTCAACAAGCCTATGTTGGGGGGAAGATTTGCCGCTGGTTGTTGCTATTTCAAGAATATGATTTTGAGATCATCGTGAAGCCTGGAAGGTTGAATGCAGGGCCGGATGATCTGTCTCATATTGGGATAGGGGAAGAACCCACTAACTTGGATGAAGGCTTACCTGATGCGCAGTTTTTTACCATTAAAATGGTGGATGACCACTTTGCTGATATCCTTGAGTTCCTTACTACGGGTATGGACCTTGCTACATATTTAGAGCAACAAAAAAAGGAGTTGGTCACTCGAGCGACAGACTTTACTCTCATTGCAGGACAACTATACAAGCTAGGGCAGATGAAATACTCCACAGATATGTATTAGAACATGAACAATCTGTCGTCCTAGCAAAGGCCCATGAGGGAGTCGCTGGCAGCCACTACGCAGGGAGGGCTACAACGCAAAAGATTCCGAGGGTTGGCTTGTGGTGGCCTACCCTGCATCAGGATTATTACACCTATTGTGGAACATGTGATACTTGCCAACGAACCAGCCACCCCTCACGACATGATGATATGCCGTTACAGCCCCAAATCACCCTACAAGCTTTCGATAAATGGGCCATTGACTTTATAGGACCCATTAATCCACCAGGTAAGAAAACCAGCGCGTGCTACATTATGACTGCCAATGACTACGTCACACGATGGGCTGAGGCACAGGCCGTGAAGGATTGTATCGCCGATACTGCTGTGCTCTTCATCTTTGAATAGATTCTAACCAGGTTTGGCTGACCGAAAATCCTAATGAGCGACCGAGGTACTCATTTTGTTAACCAAATGATTCAAGCTTTGAACGATGAATTCCGGATCCACCATGCCAAGAGTATACCATATCATCCCCAAGCTAATGGGACAGTAAAAGCTTTCAACAAAATTTTGGAGCAGGCACTAACAAATATTTGTAATGCCGACCGTAGTGATTGGGATATTCGCATCCCCTCGGTCCTCTAGGCTTACAGGACGACCTGCAAAAAGCTGACCGGTTGGACACCTTTCCGAATGGTCCATGGCAAGGAGGCCATCATGCCCATAAAATACGTTGTTCCTAGCCTACGCATTGCAGCATTTACAAATATGGTAGACTCTGATATTATAGAAGAACGTCTAGCGCAACTGGTAGCATTGGAAGAAGATCGGTTTATTGCTCAATTTCAACAGCAGGTACAAAAATCTAGAGATAAAGCTTGGCATGATCGACATATTCGCCAGAAGACATTTGTCGTAGCTGATCTCGTCTTGTTATATGACAGCCAATTTGTGAAACATCCTGGCAAATTCTGGCAGCACTGGCTTGGTCCCTACATAGTTCAGAAGGTTACGGATGGCGGAGTAGTCCAGTTAGCTACCCTGCGCGGTGACCTCCTCCCTGGTTTCGTCAATGGAGGTCGACTCAAACCATACTGGGCTATGAATCATGGGGTTGCAGCAGCGCCGTGACTCAGGACGACTCAGAAGATTGTGTTGGGGGACTGTTGGAATGGGGTCTCCTAACAAGCTATGAAACTGGTCCATTTTGGTTATTTTTGTTATATTTAGTATAGCACATGGGTTTTGGGATGGGTCAAAGCCCCGAAAGCATTGTAATGGGGTTAAAGGGTCAAACTAGGGATCCGAAAACCATGGGTTTCAAACCATAGAAATGTTAAAGCTAGATTGTTATAAATAGAGAGGCATTTCAGATTGTAAGAGGTAAGATTTGATAAGATATTGATGCGATCTGTGGTGTAAGCGATCTGTTGGGGTTTTTGGGGAACAGACTCCTGCTGGCTGTGTGCGCAGAGATCCTAGTCCAGCTGTGTGCAGATCCTTCTACTGTGTGCGCAGGTTGGGAAGGGAATTGTAAGGGTAACGAGTGAATGAATATGCAAGAATATTGGATCTGAATCTGTGAGTACTATTGAATGGATTGCTGATAATTACCGTGTTATGCATTTCTTTGTCTTTGTGCTGTGAAGTTCTGTGTATTGAATGATTGGATCTATTCTGCTTTGATTATATCATGCTGCAAAAGTCTGTGTATTGAAGTAAATCTAGATCTGTTCTGTTCGGGTATGTAATGTTGTGTTAATGTTATGAAAAGCATATAATTGTAGATCTAGTGCACATGGATGCAATTGGATACATATTTGACCCTGTGCAAAGACGAGGTATTCTGAACAGAGCGCAGCCCTACTTTCCTTACCCTTCCTTTCTCAGGGTGTGGAAACCTGGCTCCAGCACCCACCCATACTACTTTGGGTGAGACTGTGACCTGTGCAAGCAGGTCACTGCCGAAAGGGCCAGTAGTATGGGGGTTTGTTGGCAAACCTTGCACACCGAACCTGGGTCAGGACCCCTCAAGCCAACAGATGCTCATCAACACTGGCTAGAAACTCCAGTGCATCATTCTATATCCTCACTGGAAACACAGTATCACCATCTTGGGAATCATTTTCCCCCACATGTGCATGCCTGCCTCGAACATCGGCCTACGAGGCTGCCGAAAAAAAAGTAGGCCTCATCTTTGGAAACCTCTAAAAAAATATACAAAAAATCTCTGAAGAAAAAGGGAAGTTGACCCTCCCTTGTGCATAATCATGAAATCTATCTAAGGCTATACAGAACTGCTGCAAAAAAATGTAGACCACTTGAGAAGTCGTGGCTGCTGTACTAAATAATCAACATAATATAGAAGCAAGAAACTAATGTGTTTCCTGTCACTGGTGTTGTGTGAAATGGCTGAAATGAGAAGTGAGAGGCACCTCACCTCCTGACTACCAAATGCACCAATATGTAACTAACCTCCAGGGACCTGAAATTCTGAAGGAGAGTACATCTGATCCAGTGTATCTATGTGAGTGCACTAACTAAGACCCTGCTACATAGCTAGCTAGAACCTCTGGGAATGAGGGAAAATCCACCCCTCTCCTCGATAACATTGTAATGAAATATATATCCTCCTTAGTGGGCATGTAGTACCATTGGTTACGACCAACCCAGAAAGCCTGTCGGTGGGCATTCCACCTGCAGAGAAGATGTCTCAAAAACAAATGATGGCCCTTTAGGGAAGTAGCCTCCTTATAGAACTTGAGGAGGCCTACCTGCCTTAGGAGCCCCTAGATAGCTTCTGTAATAGGGTGAGGGTATGCATCTCTCTCCCTCTCTCGTGCCTCCCACAGGAGAATCATGTTATACTGGTCCGCCCGTTTTTGTTGTTGTTCCCCCCGTTCTCTCCTTTCACGTCTCTGAATGATTGAAATATTAAATACAATTTTTTTATTAAATGAGACGTGTGTTTAGAAATATACATATATAATTTTTTTTGGAAAAAAAAAAACAGTCGGTGCACAAAAAAAAATAGTCATGCACCGGTCCCAGTGTGTCTTTTTATGGAGCGCATTGGCGGCGATGCACCAGATAATATTCACCGCACTAGTGATGGTGCTCCTGAAAATTTGCAACACACCGTTGATTACGTATGATGTTAGGAGTGTGTTGCGTTGAATAAACTCTATAACCCAGGGCATATAGTTAAGTCAGCGGACCGACCTCCTGCCATCATTCAATAGTCAACAGTGCAGTATTTTACCAAGCCGCACCGTTGAACCTGTCAAAATACAAAATGCGGTGCGCTAACGAAAATACCTGTCCCAAGGCGGATATTTTAGTCAACGCACCACATTGCCGCTATTTTACTAGGTTAATGGTGTGGCCGAGTAACCAAAAACACCACACTTTTTTAAAAATTTCAAAATAACACGGTGTGCCTTCGGTACCACCTCGGCCCTAGTGCGGGTACAGTTAGCACCAGTTTACTAGGCCGCACTATTGACGCTGTCGAAATGTGGAAAGCGGTGCGCCGAAAACATTACCCGCCCCGAGGCATATATTTCAGTCAACGCACCGCATTGCCGCTATTCCACATGGTCAACGGTGCAGCCGGGTAAACAACCGCATCGTACTTTTTAAAAAATTTTAAAATAACATGGTGTGCCTTTCATTACTGCCCTAGAACCGATGCAGATACCGTTAGCATTAGAATTTTTTTTTTTTTAAATGGTTAATTTTAAATTTAATTGAAATTCTAATCCACCAAAAGGCTTAATTATGGAAAAAAAGAAAAATACTTGTACATTTAGCCATCGAGGAGGCATATTGGCTGTAGAATTTGCAAACTAAAAGTTTCTCATTGTTTTGCAAAATTCTAGCAGGATATTGGTGGGAAATGCACACCACTAGTGCGTGCAATGGGTGCAGTGGGAGCATTGACGTCAGAGCATCTCAGAAAAGGATAAATTGCACTGGCGCTTTTGATCTCTGGAGCACTGAGAAAAGAGAAAAATGCAGTTTTTTGGCCGTAATTTTTTTTTATTGAACCCTGTTCCGATGCACGGTTATGGGCACACCGGTGCAGTTACTTAATACCACACCGGGTGGTTTCGGTTTTGGCGTACTTTTTTATGAGACACCGGTGCGGAAGAGTTGTAAAGCACCAGTGCGTTATAGTAATACGACACACCGAGAGGGTGCGTACGGAGCACACAATGTCCGGTGTGCCAATGTTTTGTGCACACCGGTGCTTTCTCCTATTGAACTCACCAGTGCAGTTTACGATGATAAGCGCACTGAACGAAAAACATCCCCAAAAACATCTGCCCACCAACCTCTGCTAGAAATGGATGTCTGGGGTATTTTTATAAGGGGTTCCTCAAAAACATCCACGAGAGGGTATTTTCCTTGTAGTTTCGCTTATAACGTTGGAGATTACTTTTAATCTCTTTCCTTAAATCATGAAGTGAAAGCATAAATTAATATGTTGCAATAACGTTTTTTCTTATTTCAAGAATTCATTCTTAACCTTTAGGAATTTATCTTTTAACATTAGGAATGATTTCTTCTGATGATAATGCTTTCTTGCAGAAGTAAATTAAATCATATGTGAGGAAAAGGGAAGGAACACTTGTTGTAAATAAATGAGAAAACCAGAGTGTAGAATCCGACATGCACTGCTGCACAAAGATCCTTCCAGCACGATCCAAGCAGAAGCAAACCAGGAAAGAAATTGCATGAAATAAATGAATTTAATTTAAAATTCCACAAAATGGATCCGTTCACACCTTGACTATTAAACGAAATTAAATAAAAAATTTGAAGAAAGAATGAAATAAATATTTATGTCATGCAACTACAAATAAATAAATCAACACACAAACCTTCGAAATAACGAAATCATGAGGGTAAACGAGCTGGGTTGGCTAGGCACTAGCCAACCAGCTCATTTCCCGTTTTTAGGAAATGAAACTCTTTAGCACTTTAATCAACACATTAAAAAATATCATATTAAATGTGGAAAATCATTGTGCAAGTCCTTGTATTATCTTCGGTCAGCAAGCATGCATTATAGCTTAATTCCAGCCCCATAGTGAGGGTGATAAAGAAATTACAAAACAATATTACTGTCATGCTATTATCAATGACGCTTCACTAACCTAGTTTTATCTAAGATTTATATTTTATACAGTACTTAGGCCTATGGCCGTGATTTATAATTACAAAGTCATTCCCAAATCAAGCCTTTCGGCTGAACGGACTAAAAACCAAAATTACAAAATTGGGCCAGCAACTATGATAAGTCACGAGCTAATCGTTGGCTGTAGACCCTATATTTGGCATCATCCCTGACTAAACTCTGCCTATATTTTTATTCAATTAATCTGCAACCAAACTAGAAGACATGGACCACAATGCCCGCATGGAGTGATCGAATTGTTGTGGAGATCACGAAATGTTGATTGTTGGCGGTGCAGGAATCTGCCCGCACTTAGATCATGCTAACATAATGATTTATACTTAGCTTATCATATACCTTTAGGAAATTCAATATAAGTTACAAGGAATATTTAAAGGCACGAAATATATTTAAAATTATTAATTAAGCACCTAATAAACCGTTTAATCAAGAAATATGAAGTTTATGTAGGAATAGCCAATTTCTTGGATTAGTGCAGGAATGACAAGGTTTATAGAGATGAAACAGAGGCTAATGGTTAGGAAGAGTGTAAAAATAGGGCATTTTAGCATACCAACATCCTCCCATCCCTAATTTTTTGTGTGTCCTCACATAACGTTTTACCTGCTGCAAAAAATCTTAAAAAATGGGGGTTATCTTTCAATCCTGCACTTCAATATTGATTCCTACTTTCACTAACTTTTTGTTTTTACCTCGGGATTTATTCAGTTGTTTGGCCACCTTCTTCAGGCACTTGTAGCATTTAGAAGCCCGAAACTTCCATATTATCACTTCTCATTTATGTTCTTCGACCTCTGCGACCGACCCTATCTGGCCTTGCTTTTTCCTGTTCTACTCCTTCATTACCTGGTTCAAAGCCTCCAAGTCGTGGACTTAATGTTACAGGTCTAATATATAGTTATTGAGGTAGAGGGTAGAGGTCTCTATATCAATATCATCTAGTGCAACCACCTTTTCTGCAAGAGACTTAAAGCATGTACCATCATTGCCAAGATCAAAATTATGTTGGTCATCCAGCGTTTGCATTATGATATCGCCAAGGGTTTATGTGCCAGGAATTTCTATGTCACTGAGGGTTTCAGTACCCTCCACATCCTTTGTGCCAAGGGCTTCAGTACCTTACACACATAATTCATCAGGGACTTCGGTGCTCTGTTCAACCAACTCGTCAGGGGTTTCAGTACCCTATACATTCAAACCATCAAGGAATTCAATACCTTGTTCATAAAAATTGTCGAGGGTCTATATGTACTGCACCTCGTCCTCTTCTTGATCTTCTTTCGGATCTTCTCTTGCACTCGGTGTCATTTTCTGTTTCTTTAATTTGAGAATGAAGGCCAATAGAGATATGTCATCCTCCATCTCTACATTCTCTTCATTCACCATGGTGTGGGTTGTTGCGTCTGCAAGAATTGAAAGGTTATTATCTCCAAGTTAAACCTCGGGTGATCCGTCAATCACAATCGGGGAGCTCAACCGATGCTAATTTTTCTCCGTCGAGACAATCCTTTTCTTGGTCGGGGTCCTGGTCACTTTTCTCTTTGTTGAGGGTGGAGTGTCTTTGACATAATTTCCCTATGCTTGCACCTGCTTACTGTTTCTCTTCTTCTTGGCATGGGACGAAGTCTCTACCTTCCTTTTCTTTCTTGCACTCGTGTCGGTTGACTTCATTGCACTTCTTTCCCGAAATTATTTCAAGAATGCCTCCCAGGTCACTCCCTTTTCTTCCAGCTCTTTCTTGACCGAGATTTTAATCAGCATGTGATGATATACCTTACATTCAACCTAGCTCTCATTTCCTTTATGCACGCCTTTAGCCATCTTCTCTAAACTTTGGAGAAGATAATAGGGGGAATTGATACATTTCCCTGATTCGAAGTGTAGCAATAACATAATGTGGTACATGAATGTTAAATAATAATGCCCTTAATAGTTCAATAACTTCTACAATATGAAGAGGAGGTCTTTCTGTTTTCCAAGCAAGGCACTACGTGGAAGTCCCTTCTTCCAATCAACCTTGAGATTTCGATCCACCACGAACTAACACCATCTTTTCTTCTCAATCCTCTCCTTTTTGAACCATTGTTAACCTATGGTTGACAAGCCTATAGCTCATGCTATAGATTCCTCCGTTACTTCAAATTCCAGTGAGCCAACTTTAGCTCGACCTCCCTCAATTGTCTTCACAAACTCCATAGCCACGACCATATCAAACCCATCAAATTTCTGCAAGAATAGGAGAAATCTCGATTCTTGTAGAAGTACAAGAGTGCTGTGATATTCCGCGGTCTGCTCTATCTCTCTCAAAGACAATGGTTCATTCCTTATGGGTTCCATCTTTGTGTGAATTCACCTCAATTATCTGTCACAACATTAGGTGGATTTCATAGTGAAAAATATCAAAGGTTGCCGAGAATTTTGTGCTGGAGGTCCATCCGTTCATAGCCTTATTTTTCCCATCCATCCAATCACATTGAATCATTAAAAATGATACCTCGGATCATATGTATACATGTATTAAGCTGCTACGGGCAGGAAATAATAAATGGAGGAGCGAACGTTTTTACGGTGGTGGTGTAATGGTCATGGTGATCGGATCGTGAGGTGAGGTTATGATGAACAAGTGATGGTGATTATTTCAAAGGAGGTAAGCATGGGGTTTTCTGGTAGATCTGTACTATCACATTTTTTTCCTCATAATTCATTTAATATGTACTTCGACACTCATTAAAGATATTATACTTTAGAACCAAAAAATATCTTGCACTTTAAATAATTTCTTCCTAAGTTAGTAAATGATAAAACAAAGTGTTAACCAAAATCTAAATAATGTAATGTTATGATCTATTAGTGCAGTATTCATTCATGTATAAAAAATTTCATAAGAATTTACATCAAGCACTCCTATACTATGTTAAATAATTTTACACTTGTGCTTTCTTAGTCAGGCGCGTGCTGCAAGTAGGATCAGTGCACTAAACCTACCTGCACTGATCCTACTTGCACTGCAACGTTCTTGCACTGAACCTATTTTCATTGCTCATTTCTGCACCAGGGACTTTACCAGAATAAGAAAATTATGATAGAACATAGTTATTTAGTTGCACTAATTTTTTTTTCCTGAATATACAAGAGAAGTTTTATTCGCCATCCTTTGGTGTTTCATAAGCATGCCTTCTTATTTGACTGCACTAGAACCTCCAATCAATTTAGGAGGGAATAAATAAGTGGGAAGAGGGTGATTTTAAGAATGGGAAGGAACATTATGGCAGGGATTCCAATAATAGTACTCCCAAGGGGGGTAAACGAAACAGGATGTGGGAAAAAATTCAAGGGAGAAAGAGGAATTTTACGAAATCGGGTCAGGGTAGTTTTCTTAGAAGAAAAAGGAAGTTAATTCATTATGGGATTTAAGAAAAGAAAAATAGTGGGAATTTATGAAACGGGAAATAGAATAAAGGAAGAGTTTTACCTTCAAAATCTGCTTTCATTGGTGCCGGAAAAATTAAATGCAGGGGGAATTAGGCGTTACTTGGATAAAAATATCCATGCTAGTTACCAAAACTTGGGTAAGGGCTTGGTTCCTTAAACCTCCTTCTTCTTGGTGACATCCAAGATATCTAAAAATCAAACAACATTCCCTTTTTACTGAAATTTTTATCTTCTTGCCAGCATGTTGGTTTTCAGGTTGATCCTTATGCAATTATGCTAGTCAACTGATTTTCATAATTATAGGAATTTTTTTTAATTTTTTTTATATAATATTTTTTGTCATTTTAAATTTATTTTTATTTTTCATTTTATTATACAAGGAAAAGAAAAAATTAAATCTTCTATAGGTTGGTTTCGCCAACCACCATCTCCTTTTCATATTGTTGTTAGACTTGCTACATAAAATCTCCTTTAGTAAGGGGCTGAAAATACACCTTTAGTCTATGCCCATTTACCAGGAACATAGAATTTCGTCCATAAATAGTTTTGATTTCTACTGCTCCATTCTCAAACACTTTAAATACCTCATAAGGTCCTGTCCACCGTGGATGGAATTTCCCTTTGAAATATTTAAATCTAAAATCATAAAGGAGTGCCCAATCACCTAGTCGGAACTGCTTCCTTCAGAGAGACTTATTATGCCACCTCTTGCACTGTTGTTGAACCGATATTTTCTGTAGAAACAAATCCCTTCAGAATTCATCTAACTCGTTCAACTCTAGGAGACATTGTTGTTGTGCCTCAAAGAGATCTAGCCCCAACTGGAATGCAGCTCTAAAAGTCTTGATCTGGAAATATCGGCAAAAAGACTTGTTTCCCGTACACCAACTCATATGGTGTGTGTCATGTGCTATTCCCCCAAGTGGTTTGATATGCCCACAAAGCTTCTGGTAATTTATTAGCCCAAACCTTTCAATGGATATTTACTATCTTTGTGAGGATGGACTCAATTAGTTTATTTGTGGACCCCATCTGACCATTTGCTTGCAGTTGATATGGTGTATACTTCTTATGCTGAATTTTGTATTGCTCCATCACATACTGTACCAAATTTGAAATAAACTGTGGACCATTGTCAGAAAAAAATCTCTCTAGGTACACCGAATATAGTAAATATTTTAGTAAAAATAAAATCAACAACAACTTTTTCAGTAGCAAAATAAATGACTTTAGGCTCTACCCATTTTGTAATGAAATATATACAAAGCAAAATATGATTTTTATTTAGTGATGTTGGATTTATTAGTCCTACAAAATAATTGACCCATTTTTCAAAAGGCTCAATCATAACTTGAGGAAATAAAGGCATTTCAATGGTTTGATTAGGTTGACCAACTCATTGACAACTATCACATCGCTTGACATATTTTTTGGCATCCTTGAACAAGGAGGGCCAAAAATAGCTAGCTAGTAAAACTTTGTATCCAGTTCTCTTATCAACAAGGTGGCCACCATAGGGTTCATCATGGGAAGATTTTAGAATATCAAACACTTCTTCCTTTCTTACACATCTACGGATATAAGGTCTGGTCCTGTGTAAAAGAGGTCGCCTTGAACCCAAGAATATGCAACACTCTTTTGTATGATACTCCGCTTCTCACGAGAAGATAAGTGAGGTGGTGTTTTGCTAGTGACTAAATAGTTAGCTATGTCAACGATGCATGAGGATTTTGTTGACATAGCAAAGAGATGTTCGTCAGAAAAATCATCATCAACAGGAATTTCTTCACTAGGATTATTTAATCTTGAAATAAAATATGCTACCACATTATATTTTCTCAGCCTATCAACAATAGTAATATTAAATTCCTGCAACAATAATAACCACCTAGTCACTCTACTGCTAGTTAGTGGTTTATTCATCAAATATTTTATTGCAGAATGATCAGTATGTACAAAGACTTCGTATCCTGTAATTTAGTGTTTGAATTTATTAATAGAAAATATTACAACTAAAAAATCTTTCTTAGTAACTGTGTAGTTCAATTCAACGAGTGATAATTTTTTACTGATGAAGTAAATGGCATATGATTTTTTATTTTCTTCCTGTCCTAAAGCTGTGCCAATACCAGTATCTGAGGCATCAGAGGAAATATGAAATGGCAGGGACCAGTTTGGTCCTCTCGAAACTGGTGCCTGAATTAGTTTTTCCTTCAATGTCTCAAAGGACTGTTGGCAAGCTGTAGACCAAGAAAAATCACTATCCTTAGCCAAAATGTGAAAAGGTGGGGTAGATATCCTAGAGAAATTCTCAATGAATATCCTATAGTAGCCCGCATGTCCTAGAAAACCTCTCACTTCCCTTTGATTTTTGGGTATAGGAAGACTCAAAATAATTTCTATTTTTGCAAGGTCAACCTAGATACCTTTGTCTGAAATAATATGGCCAAGAATCACCCCTTCCTTGCACATTAATCTACATTTTGTTTCTCTTAAGGCAAGATGAGCTTCTTGGCAACGAAGAAGCAATTTTTTTAGATTTTTGAGGGCTCCCTTAAAATAATCACCAAACACAGAAAAGCCATCCATATAGATTTCCACACACTCAAGGTCAGCAAAAATAGCCAAGAATACCCTTTGAAAGGTATTCGGGCATTACACAACCCAAATGGAAGCACTCGGTGGGAAAATGTGCCCCATGGGCATGTAAAAGTGGTTTTTTCTTGATCCTTGGGTGCAATCTATATCTGGTTATAGCCATTAAAGCCATATAAAAAAGAAAATTACTTCTTACCAGCAAGGGTATCGAGTACTTGATTGATACAAGGAAGGCAGAAGTAATCCTTAAGAGTTGCTTTGTTCAATTCTCTATAGTCAATGCAAATACGCCATCTCCCATCTTTCTTCAAGACTAATATCAATAGAAAGACCCACTTAGCTGTTGGAAATAGGATAGATACAATTAGCATCCAAGAGTTTTTTCAATTATTCTTTTACAAAATCTCTTAGAGTTGGTTTCGTATGCCTTTGACATTATCAGACAAGTCGGGCTCCATCTTGAATATAGATATGGTGAGTACAATTTTCAGGAGGGATGCCTTTTGTATCTTCATAACCCCACGCAAAGGCATCAAGATGATTTCACAACAAATTCACAAGCTTCTCTTGTTGGGATGAGTCGAAGTCCAAACTAATATGTAATTATTTTCCGAGACTAATCTCAACAAGAGTAGTATGAGGCTCAAGAGTTCATAGAGGTGTTCAGGTAAAATTTTAGGGGCTAATATTTGCAGGTGGGCTAATTTTCCATGCTTTTTCAAAAAAAAATATTCGCCAATTTCCATTTTTTTGTAAATTGATTCACCCTATTTTTATAGTACACCATTATTTTACCTTAAAAATCGCCAAAATATTATATTTACTAGTATAAAATCATTGGAAATATAAATATTTCTACAAAAATATCACCAAAAAGTTTACAATTTGCATATTAGGGACTAGTAAGATTCGCCGAGGTTTCTAAACTTTAAGATAAACTTCCATCCTTAAAATTTTCCCTGGAGGTGTTACTAAAGATGGTGATGAGGGAGGTAGAGAGTCATGACTTTCCTAAAAATCTAGACTAAAATTTTGACTTAATGACTCAAAATTGGGCATCGTGTCTAGATTGTTCAATAAGTCTTGAATCTCACCCTCCTCTGAGGACTCGACATACTGACGTATCATGGAAACAGTCTGAGCCTCCTCATCACTACTATATTCTAACCACAAATTTTCTCGAAGCTCCTGAATGGAACTAGCGAGTGGATACAAGGTGTCCTTCTTCCTAAAATCTCCATGGGAAATATGCATGTCACCAGAACGACATCCAATATAAGCATTGGATGTAGCAAGCCATGTTCATCCCAAGATCAAGGGATGTCCTCCCACAAGATTCTTTTGTTGTAGAACAATGAAGTCTGTAGGTATTCCCAAGAATCTAATGAAATTACCACATCATCCAACACCCCTTCCGGATTGATTTTAGATCTGTCTTCCAATTCAAGCACAGTGGGGGTAGGATGAATATGGACCAATCCAATTTGATCTGTGGTTTGATTGGCCATTACATTAATGGTTTCCCCCAAGTCTATAAGTACATTAGAGATAAGGACATCGCCTCTCTGAATAGAGACAACAAGGTTGTCATGGTCAATATATTTCTCCATATGTAAACATCCTGTCATTAACTCTACTGCTCTCCCAACAAATTGAATGGTTTAAGGTTTCAATCTTCTCCTTAATAGCTTCTTGAGACAGAGTTCCCTAATGATTTTTGTATAAATGGGGATCTCTTTGGTAGCTTGGAGCAGAGGCACCTTTATGAAGCGGTTCCTAAGCTCGGAGGCCAAGCTAGACTTAGGAATGGGGTCATTCTTTTCCTTAAATAGCCTCTCTAGATAGGGAGGTTGGTTGAAAGAAGATGGTAAAGGCTTTGAGGGTATAGGAATATGCTGAATGGTGACATTATTTTCAGACTTGTCAGGAGTTTCCTCCTCACCTTTTTCTTCAATAATCACCATAGGTTGTTTCTGTTTTTCTGTGGCTACTATATTCCACGATCTGTAATATTCCCAAATGGGAAAAGAAAGAATATAGTGAAAAATGCTGGAAAAATAATGAAGATCATCATAATAAAGCAAGAGGCCAATATGGAGACCTTTCATATGTTATAAAAACAACAAAATATGTATAAGAAATGGCCCATAAGATACACAACAAGAAATTACAAGCCTCCAATGGAAAAATCTTCAAGATGAGGTGTTGCAACTATATAGAAAAGATGGAAGACCCTTACAATGTTATTTTATTAACTCTGCTACAAAATTTGATTAAATTTCATATCTAGGGCTGATATGTGCCTCAAAATATAGATCTATATTAGATCTAAGCACTATACAAGCTCCTTTAAGGAACCCCTCAAGGGTTTTCAACAAAACACCAAGTACAAGTTGTAGATATGAGATCTAAGATTGTAGATCTACTGAAAAATATAGATCTAGAAAGTGTGGTTGATTTGATATGAGAAATAGAATAGCCTCCTCGAATAGATCCTCAAATTGAAAGGCAGATCCCCTTCACTAGAAAATCAGCTCTCCAAATGGTGTGCCAAACCACCTTGCAACTCCTCCTATAGAAATAACACAGATCTGGAAGTAAACTGCACTGTAAGAATGAATAAATAGTTGTCTTGATGCTAAGATCTAAAAATAAGCTCAATGGCCTTCAATACTGTCCTCCCAATGTAAAGGAAGCCTCCTCCACTAAAAATAAGAAATGAAATGGCCTAGATCTAGATATCTAATCACCACTTGCTGCAACTTGCAAAAAAAACCAAACCCTCAACAGGATTTGTGCTGTAGTTGAAAGAAGAAGCTTGGCCTTAAGCCTAATAGTGGACAATGTATTACAATCTCTCCCAAGATCTCCTCAATGGAAGAGGTGGGATTCCTGATCAGGAACACCTTGTGCTTAACAACACTCTATCTCAGCTAAACAATAAGAGAAAGATATATGTCTAAACAAGCCATATATTCAAAAATATAATAAACCAAAACCTATGCAATATGGCTACCATCCTCTTCCTTAAATAGAATATGAGCTTGCAAAACCTAAGCCCCATCCAAAAATATCACTACATTCACACAAAACATCTCCATCTAAAACTATGATGTCCCTCATTGATGACCACTCCTCCATGACAATGTTGTTGATTTGGTCAAGGTTGACCCAGTCAAAGTGATCCAACCCCTTTCACACCAAGGGTGCTTTAATTAAGCTGCCAAGATTTGTCTTTTTCACATTTTGCATTGATTTATTCATTATTAAGGAGAATTATGGACCTCCTTTGTCGTCTTATTCTTTAAACAAAGAAATAAAACAAAATTGAATATTCCAATTAGCTCATGGATAATTGGGAATATTACAGTCCTCCCTTCCCAAATGTTGCTTGTCCTCAAGAAACTAACAAGTTGAGTGTTGCAACTCTTCTCCTCCTCCATTGGTGACACCAACATGTGATAAGCTTCCCTCATAAGCTAAGTGTTCACCAATCCATCCCTCCATGAATTTCTCCTCCAAAGTTCTCATGAGATGCAAATAATCCATCCCATAAGGAGACAATATTTCAAGTGAAACAAACATGGTTTTCCAAATGTTCTCCCTGAAACCTTTAGCATACTGAATATGGAGAATCTCCCTCCCATAGGGCACATACATACCTCCCATCCTCCCTCCAAACATTCCCATAAAAATTATAGGTACACAATCAATGTATGGGATCAAAATTAAGTACATACAAATAAAAATTTGCATAACTGGAGGTGGGTCATAGTCCCACATGTGGAACCAGTGCAGTAAATCTCCCAACTGCATCAGATCATGATGTGGTAAGTGGTTTCCCCACCACTTAATTGCTACCCAAGTCATCTCACCATGGCTGAAAGTGTGAGATATGTTTGGTGCTTTAGGAGTGCACCCACAATGATACAAAATCTCCCTTTGATCTCCAAGGGAGTGGCCATATTCAAAAAAAAATTTGGCCTAAAGTTGGCCATGAAGTTTATATGGAAATTGATCCTCCTTGGAGCTATATACTACATAAACATGGTAAAGTAATGCATATATTCATCTAATAAAACATTATTTACATGAGCGTATTCTTCACCAAAATTTCTCCTTAAACAAATGGAGTGGTGCATAGATCTATCTCCTTTCATTCCAAAAGAAGAAAGATGTGGCTAAATTAACTCCTTCATAGAGTTATGTTGCTCTCCCAACTCCACATAGTTCATGCATATTTGAAAATGCTTATTTATTTCTTCTTCAAAGTCCTTCCAAGTGTATTTTTCCATGATAGTGTTGTAGGACTTCATAGAGTAAGTGTGGCTGAAAAAGAACTCTTCATAAGTTCTTTGTACTAATTTCTCCTTGAACTTGGAGGCTCTAGATAAGAATATCCTACCATGATAATAGATGACTCCTTCTTGGACTGAATAGCCCTCTTCATGTAGCCGGTCATCACGTATCATGCATGTGAAAATATCCTTGGACTAATCCACCAACAGTTGGGATTTTGAATATGGATCAATCTCCCATAGTGACAGTGCTGATGATCTATCATAAAGAATGTCTATCATATGGTTGTTCTCCTCCTTGACATCTCCCATGACAAAGGTATATGTTGGAAGGTTGATATCCCCTCCTTGCTGCTCTTCTTGTATATGCACATGCTAAAGTAAGGATTGAGGCTTTTGAAAGTTAGTCTCCCATGGGAGGCTATCACCTATCCAATACCTCCTTAGTTTAATCAAAGCATGCATGTGTGGCCACCATATTTTATCATGTATGGAAGATTTCTCTCTAAGTGAGATAATCTTCTGAGTCTCCATAGCCAAGGAATGGTCTCCTTGGCCCATGATGGTGTCATATTCCAATTCTGCAGCATCTCTTCTCAACACAGTATGAGATGAGAGAGTGGGTAATGGTGATAGTGGAAGAATATATCCCTCTTCCTTAAGCTTACCCAAGACTCAATGATGTATCTTGGTCATCTAATGCTCCTATCCTTCCTGGATCTATGAATGGAGCATCAATATGTGAAACATCTTTCACCAAATATGGTTCAAGTGGTCTCCCAAGGGGTTTACCATAAGAAAGTTATGTCTCATGGACCATCCTCATATGCATAATAGATGGGATCATCATATCCCTACTTCCACTACGAAAATTAAACTCTTTTTCTTATGTTTAAGTTTCAGTGGCAGTGGGGTACCACTCTTAATGATGCAAGAGTGCCTCTAATTGGAGCAATTGATCCATCCTCACCTCCAAGTGGTGGTGGATCATCTCCTACTATTCCAGTGCTGTGATCCCTACCTTGTTCTTCTTCTTATTCCTCCTCATCATCTGAGAAGACCTCTATGTAATGTGATTTTATAGCTGCACATCTATGTCTGGGTGCCCAAGCTTCCTGGAAAGTGAAGCAAAGCTTCCTCCTCCTCAAATCTCTTCAGACATCATCTTCAAGAGGTTTTTTGTATTGACTCTCATTTGAAGAAGGAGCCTTCTCTTCTTTTCCTTTTGATGGAAAAGAGGGCTTATGCTGAAATGTTTCCTTTTCTTTTGGCAAGGCATCTTGAAGGTTTGTAGCCCTTTCAATGGCATCTTGTAGGGTAGTGGGCTTGCTAGAATTAACGAACCCATGAAGAGGTTCATCTAACCCATCAATGAACATGTACACTCTTCTTGCTATAGAAAAATTAGGAACCGTAACAGAAAGTCTTAAAAATTCAGAGATGTAAGTTTCTGCATTACCTGATTGTTTTAGCTTTGCAATCCCAATGAATGGTTCTTCAATATCTCTTCTATCAAACCTTTCCACCAGCCTTCTAGTGAACTCTGAATATGCAGTTACATTGGCATGACCTAATGTATACAAGCCATGGAATTACCAGTCATGTGCTTCACCCTCAAGGTGCAGTGCTGCAATGTTAATGGCCTCCATTTCTGGAACCTTGTTCAACTGAAAGTAGATGTCAAGTTTCTCTACCCATGATTTGGCAATGAACTTGGATGACCCATCAAAGTTGGGTAAAAATAATCTTCCCATAGTGTGGTTTTGATCATGATTATGAATGAATCCACCACCTCTATTGCGATGGCTTGGTCCTCTATTGTCCTTGATTTGACAAAAAACCTGAAAACTCAAGTGGTCCTTGAATCTATGAGTTTGAGATTCATACTCCATAAAATAGTCTTTTACGGATTTTTTCTTTTGAAACCCTTCATTTCCCACAACCAAAAATGTAGGCATAGTAGAGCGTTGGGAAACTTGTGGTTGATACACTGGTTGATCATTCCAGTGGTGAGATATGCCAGAGCCTTCACCATGATGAAATCCTTTAGGGGATTCCTTGTATCTACCCATCCTCATTTCTTGGATCTCTCCAGCAATATATTGCATGGCTCTAAGAAGGATATTAGGGAACTCCTTCTCTTCATATTCACCTCCAGATAAAGGGTTTTTACCCTTGTCTTATTTTTCATTTGTATAATAAAACTTTCTATCTCTTATTCTTTGATACCTCTTCTCTCTATTAGTAAGAGGCTCTCCTTCTTCAGATGACATATTGGCTTTTCAATATCCACAGGTTGTGCCAAGATAATGCTTTGATACCACTGTAATATTCCCAAATGGGAAAAGTAGGAATATAGTGCAAAATGATGGAACAATAATGCAGATCATCATAATAAAGCAAGAGGAAAATATGGATACCTTTCATATGTTATAACAACAGAAAAATATGTATAAGAAATGGCCCATAAGATACATAACAAGAAAGTACAAGCCTCCAATGGAAAAAATCCTCAAGATGAGGTGTTTCAACTATATAGAAAAGCTAGAAGACCCTTACAGTGTTATTTTATTAACTATCCTACAATAGTTGATTATACATCAAATCTATGGCTAATATGTGCCTCAAAATATAGATCTATATCAAATATGAGCACTATACAAGCTCCTTTAAAAAACCCCTCGAGGGTTTTCAGCAAAACAATAAGTACAAGTTGTAGATTTGAGATCTAAGACTACAGATCTACTAAAAAATACAGATCTGGAAAGTGTGGTTGATCTAAAATGAGAAATAGAATAGCCTCCTCCAATAGATTCTCAAAGTGAAAGGCAGATCCCCTTCACTAGAAAATCAACTCTCCAAATGGTGTGCCAAACCACCCTATAACTCCTTCTACAGAAATAACACAGATCTAGAAGTAAACTGTGCTATAGGGATGAATAACTAGTTGGCCTGATACCAAGATCTGAAAATAAGCTCATTGGCCTTCAATACTGTCCTCCCAATGGAAAGGAAGCCTCCTCAACTGAATATAAGCAATGAAATGGCCTAGATCTAGAGATCTAATCACCACTTGCCGCAACCTTCAAAAACAAGAAAACCCTCAACAGGATCTGCACTGTAGTTGAAAGAAGAATCTTTGCCATAAGCCTGATAATGGACAATGTAGTACAAACTCTCCCAAGAGCTCCTCAATGGAAGAGGTGGGATTCTCGATCAGGAACACCTTGTGCTAAACAACACTCTATCTCGGCTAAAGAGAAAGGGAAAGATATATGTCTAAACAGACCATATATTTAGAAATATAATAAACCAAAACATATGCAATATGGATGTCATCCTCTTCCTTAAATAGAATATAAGCTTGCAAACCCTAAGCCCCTTCCAAAAATATTATTACATTCACACAAAGCATCTCCATCTAAAACTGTGATGTCCCTCATTGATGACCACTCCTCCATGAAAATGTTGTTTATTTGGTCAAGGTTGACCAAGTCAAAGTGATCCAACCCCTTTCACACCAAGGGTGCTTTAATTAAGCTGTTAGGATTTGCTTTTTTCACATTTGGCATTGATTTATTCATTATTAAGGAGAATTATGGACCTACTTTGCCCTCTTATTCTTTAAACAAATCAATAAAACAAAATTGAATATTCCAATTAGCTCATGGCTAATTGGGAATATTACGTGATCTCAGTTTGAGATCTTTGACTCCAACTGGCATGAACTGATATCTAGATAAGGAAAGTGGGTTCATGGAATGGATCATTTGTACCACTTTATTATGAGGGTTGAGTAAGGGTTGGGCAGGAAGTTGAGGAGTTCGAAATGGTGGGGGTAAATTAAATGGTGGCATTGGTTGACTCAGCTGAGGTAATGATGGTTGTGGCATTGGGTAAGGTACATATGTAGGTGGGTATGATTGCATAGGTGCAGGATAGGAATGGTGTGAATGGTTTGGCCCTTTCCATCCTTGTTGACAATATTGGGATGGTTTTCCATAATGATACTGGTTCCCATGCTGCCAATGTTGAGTGTGACTAGTGTTAGGATAGGAATATGGATGTGAATTATAACCAAAGAAATGTGGTGGAAATTCTGGAGCCATACCTAGACTTACGTGAGGCCAGCTTCTTCGTGCACCCATAGCATGCAATGATTCGTCTTCAGGTTTTCCTCCTTCAAATACAGCTTTCAGCCTAGGTATGGAGGGACATTTTTCAGTGGTATGGTTTTCTGTAAAAATTTCATATTTATTAGTTCCTTTTATATCAAGAGGACATTCCCTTAAAATATGACTTTTCCTACACTTTGGACAAAAAATAGACAATGACTCCTATTCTTCTACAAGTTTTTGCTAAAATTTCAAGGAGTCTATTTGCTTGCTAACAATATTCATTATTTCAATTTTCATATTTTCCATTTTATTCTCCAATCCAACGATCATAGCATTAGTAGACTCAATTTTCTTATTTCTATTCTAAATTCCTTTACCAGATCTATATTGGTTCCTGGAGAATTTCCTGCATAAGTCATAGATTTGATCAAAAGATTTCTGAGCAATATCCCCTTGTCTTAAAAAATTTAAATTATTTCTAGCATCATTAGTAAGCCCACGTAAGAACAAGGTGCTAATGGTACTTAGATCAAATTTGTGCTTTGACCTTTGAAGGATGTACAAGAATCTCTCTACATAGTCCTCTAGAGTCTCATCACCATTTTGCGCGATAGTAAAGATTTGATCTTGAATATCTCTAGTTTTACAATATTCCTAATCTTTTGAAAATAACACTCTCTTCATCTGTTCCCAAAAATCTATAATGTTCCCCTCTAGTCCCATGAACCAGCGTAAATATGCATCCTTAAGAGTTGTGGGAAACAACTTTAATTTCTAAGCATCCGATGAATAATCATAACTTCTACATAGAATATAAAAATCAAATAAGAACGAGTCTGGGTCTTCATGTACCTTACCATGAAAATGAGGAAGAGCTGATGGTGGTATATTTTTCATTTGCATAGTTACATCCGGATCCACAATTGGAAATCCAAAAGTGGATTGTTCCTCATTTACCTGATTTTCGCCAGATCCCTTGGTATGGTCCTCATGATCTTCCATTTTTATTCCTCCAATAAAACTACTGTCAACAGGTTGGGAAGGCTGGCTATGGGTTATGATAGTCTCCTTCTTCCCCTTTATGGGTCGTGTCACACCTGGACTACTACTACCAAAGCCCAAGTGGATAGTTCCTACATGACGAGTCTAGGTTTGTTTAGACTTTATGCCTGCAAAATAAGGCCCAATATGAGATTTGATTCCATATTTATAAATATTTCCTCCACCCTTACTGGGCTTCGGACCCCTACCTCTTTTAGGCATTCATTTCAAAAAATGACAAAACAAAATTCCAATAAAATGCTAAAAGTTAAAAAATAACTCAGCACCTGTAAATTCCTTCAAACAATAGAAGCACACTGCAGAAAAAATAATAGGGGTTACCCCTATTGCAAAAAAGTGGAAAATGATTACCAATTCAAATCGCCTCCCCGAAAAATGACGCCAAAATGTTGGGTGAAAGAATTTCACTTAAGTAAGCTCCTTCAACACTTAATTGTCAACCCGGGGGGTTTTGTAAACTTAGAGACGAAGCACAATTAATGCCAGAAGTGGTATGAAATTTTCCTATTCCTATTCCTTCTTAATTGAAATATTTCAGAATCAAACAGAAAACATATTCAAAGGAAATTGACACCAAAGAAATTCTAGTGCTGGAATGTCAAAGAATGCATTTGTGAGGAGGTCAAGTAAAGGAACTTTCCCACAGCTCGAAAAAATATTAAATGATGAAATTAAATTCTCTGTTTATCTTTAGCATAGATGGTGGAAGTTTAGCAAGTGGGCCCTTGAAAATATCAGCCTTCTAAATGATTTTCCTTTTACACTAAATGACTGTTCATGTACTCTTGCAATATGCTTGCACTAGTGCAAGTACAAAACTTATGTGAAAAGGATATTTTCCCTTCTTATATTGAAGAATTATGTCTTTGTGTAGGTACTCTAAGCCTTAAGGCTTTGAGCACTCTGTTCCTGTGACAAGATACCAGCTCTTGCATGGGGACAAAGCTTCCTTCACCAAAGTTTCCAATTTACTTTCGAAAGAATCAGAGGATGTGTTGAAAAGAATTGAAATTGTGCGCTGAATTCTGAGATAAATTACACACAGAAAATAATGATTTTAATTAACTGATCTGGTAATAAGAATAAACTTATAAAGCAAAACAATCTTCAATAATGAAAAAAAAAATTGATTCAAAGGAATTTTCATGCAATCAAATTTAACTCTCGACAGGTTCACTTATAACATTGCAGATTAATTTTAATATCTTTCCTTAAATCGTGAAGTACAAGCATAAATTAAGATGTTGCAATGTCGTTCTTTCTTATTTCATGAAGTCATTCATAAACTTCAAAAATTTTCTTTTAGCATTAGGAATTATTTCTTCTGATGATAACACTTTCTTGCAAAAGAAAATAAAATCAGATGCGAGGAAAATGGAAAGAACACTTGTTGTAAATAAATGAGCAAACTGGAGTGTAGAATCCTACATGCACTAGTGTAGGAAGATCCATCTTGCATGATCCAAGCAGAAGCAAACCAGGAAAGAAATTGCAGGAAATAAATGAATTTAATTTAAACTTCCACACAACGGATCCATTCACACCTTGGCTATTAAAAGAAATTAAATCGGAACTTTAAAGCAAGAACGAAATAAAGATTTAAGTCATGCAACTGCAAAGAAATAAATCAACACACAAACCTTCGAAATAACGAAAGCACAAGGGTAAATGAGCTAGGTTAGCTGGGCCCTAGCCAACCAGCTCATTTCCCATTTTGAGGAAATGAAACTCTTCAGCACTTTAATCAACACATTAACAAAATATCAGATTGAATGTGAAAAATCATGGTGCAAGTCCTTGTATTATTTTCAGTCAACAAGAATACATTATAGATTAAGTACAACCCTAGAGCAAGGGCGATAAAGAAATTACAAAAAAATATTATAGTCATGCTATTGTCGATGCCGCTTCACTAACCTAGTTCTATCTAAGAT
>CM076584.1:1439791741-1439905438 GCA_034641835.2 Pinus albicaulis | reverse complement strand
TGAATTTTATACAGTACTTAGGCCTATGGCTATTATTTCTAATTATAGATCCATTCTCGAATCAAGCCTTTTGGTTGAACAGACTAACAACCAAAATTTCAAAATTGGGCCAGCAACTATGATAAGTCATGAGCTAATCATTGGTCATAGACCCTATCTTTTGCATCATCCCTGAATAAAATCTTCTTATGTTTTAATTTAGTTAATCCACAACCAAAATAGAAGACGTGGACCATAATTCTTGCGTGGAGTGATCGAACTGTTGCAGAGATCACAGAACGTTGATTGTTGGCATTGCAAGAATTTTCCTGCACTTAGATCATGCTAAGATAATGATTAATATTAGCTTATAAAATACCTTTAAATATAAGTTACAAGGAATATTTAAAGGCATTAAAACTATTTAAAATTATTAATAAAGAACCTAATAAACCTTAATCATGAAATATGAAGTTTATGTAGGAATAGACAGTTTCTTGGACTAGTGCGGGAATGAAAAGTTTTATAGAGATGAAACTAAGCTTAATTTTTATAGGAAGACAGTAAAAATATGGAATTTTGGCAACACCAATAGCATGCATATATCCACTCTAGATGTATGGAGATTTGGTAAAAATTTCTTGAATCCCTCAGTGGTAGAAATAAGGTGCCATTGTTGAAGGTCCTTTAAGGAAATGTTGAAGATCAGATATGGAAGAATGCAAATTAGTCACTGTTAAGGGTGGCAGGGTGGAAATAGGCTGAGTATTTCAAAACTCAAGTATTAGTGTTTTGGAAGGGTTGTTTCTCGGTGAGTTGGTTCTCATAAGATAGGGTCGGTTACCTGTGAGTTGGTGCTCACAAGATAGGATTGGTGGGGCGACATAAAAAAAAAGAAGTAAAAAAATGATAGAAAAACCTTGAAAAATACACTTGGGTGTAGTTGGATTGAGATCAATAAATAGGTGCATTCATTTGTCGCAGATAATAGGTTTCATGACACAAGGGAGATGGAGGAGAACAAACATATTTTTTTCTTCTATAGTGAGAAGCTGGCAATGACCATTTGGAAATTAAAAACATCCCCTACCCTTTGAATTCTTTATGCAAGCTCCTTCATATTAACAAATACTTCTTGAATACAAAATAGAATTATGAATCTGAGTAATAAATTATATAACGAAGATGCCGAGATGGCACTTACAGAAAAAACAATTGCAGAGAGATGAAGAAAAGATTTACAAACCACCTTGCTGCTTAAAAGGTATGGTGTTAGGATCATTTATTTCATTAGAAAGTCAAATTAGTTTCACATGTTATCTAAAAAAATATATCTATATTTATGACCTATGTATTGTTCATATTTATGACACCCCTATAGGTGTTAGTGAAGTGTCATGTTACCGAAAGTTTCAATGAGTTGCAAAGATAGATGAAGATCAAGGGGATTTATATAGAGCTTTAATGATAAGTAGTTAGATCAACAAATCAAATTTCCTTTCTGTATCTAATTGTATGAACTTTTGTATCTGATTGGATGACCTTGTTATATGGCTACATTGCAATGGCCTCCTCATGGTTCGCTATAGAAAAAAAAAAAAACTACAGAGAGATGAAGAAAAGATTTAAGAACCACCTTGCTGCTTAAAAGGTCTGGTGTTAGGATGGTTTATTTCATTAGAAAGTCAAATTATTTTCACATGTTATCTAAAAAAATATATCTATATTTATGAGTTGTTTATTTTCCATATTTATGATTCCCCTAGATGCGTTAGCGAAGTTTCATGTTACGGAAGGTTTCAATGAGTTGCGAAGGTAGATGAGGATGAAGGGAATTTATATAGAGCTTTAATGATAACTAGTTAGATCAACAAATGAATTTTCCTTTCTGTATCTCATTGTATGTCCTTCCATATCTGATTGGATTACCTTGTTACATGGTTTAATTGCATCGGTCTCATTATGATTCCCTACTTGTTCCTATTTCAAAGTGCTATATACTCATGTGAAATCATCCTAGTTTATGCAGTTTCTACAATTTCTTTCTTTCATTAATGGTTCACGTAGATCTGGGGACCACACAAGAAAATGAAACAAGGGAATAAAGAGTTTTTTTTCTACCTGGAAATTCAAAGACGATAAGACGACGAGGCTGCAATGAGATGACAATGAGATGATGAGGCAGGAGATCGTCAAGGACGTCGCCGAGGATGCAAATTACAAATAACTTGCGAACAAAAAACAGAGAAAAAAAATTAAAACCCACAAAAAAATACACAAAAAGAAAACCAGAGCAACAACAAGTCTTCTAACCTCCTCGCCCCTACAACAAAAAACACACACAAAATGCAACGACAAACACAACGAGACATACATATAACTTGCGAAAAAAAAAAGAGGAACAAAAATTAGAACTGACAAAAAACTACACAAAAAATAAACCAGAGCAACATTCAGCCTTCTCACCTCCTCGCCCCTGCAACAACAAACACATACGCAGTGCAACAGACACAACGCAACAGAAAACACAGTGAGACAGACAGATGAGACAATGGTAACAAACGATAACAAGCCTGAAACTTGTTGTGGCTTGCGGGCCAGTGTATTTATAAGAAAAAGTTATGTCGAACTATTTTCAAAAGTTTGACCGAAATGTTGTCATTTTTCCCATCTCTGGAAAAAAATATGTTTACCCACACTGTCAATACGTTGTCAATGTAAACAACATAATTATTTTGGTTGAACAAAATTCCAAACTTCGACCGAGCTTTCAAATAGTTCGGCTGAACTGTTGGAAAAATGATATTTCTGACTGCGTTTCTCATGAAAGTGTAACCCAACTTCGCATTTTTACCCATATGTCTCATGAATTTGTTGAGATAAATACAAGATAGAAAAGTTAGAGTGAAAGAGATTCAATGAAAAAGTGTAATGTCCATGCCTTCTAGTTGTTAGGTGCAATATGAGTTGGAATACCATAACCACGCACCACTAGATGGAAAAACCTTTCCTTAATGATGTGTAATATTCCCAAATGGGAAATGTAGGAATTTAATGCATAAAATTGGAAATATTAGTGTACATCAATTCAGAAATATAGGATATAAATATGGAACCAATTTATTTAGCAAATCAACAACAAATACACATAATACATTGACGCACAAATCATACAATAGGAGAAAACAAGCCTCCCAGGAATAATCCCTCTAAAAACTGAGTTGCTGCTACTAAAAAAAATGTCGAAGAGCTAATACAACACAATCATATCATGCATAAATATAGCTGGAGATCATACAAAAATGTAAATACAATGATATATGCCTCAATAGATGCTATACATACACATCTAGGCCCTATATCACCTTCCCAAGAAAACCTAAGAGAGTTTCCGGAAAATGCACACAATGTGTCAATGTAAGCTGCAGCCCTAGGGCTGAAGGTATGCTACAACAATAGAAATGAGAAGATATGGCTGAGGCTATATAGAATCCTACATATCTCTCCAATACATCCTCCGGATGAAAGGATTGCTCCTCCTCTGAAGAAATCACCTCCCAAATCAAACACTGTAACCACCCCTACAACTCCTCCATAAAATAACATAGATCTGGACTGAAACTACACTGTAGGGGATAAATAATCCTTGGAATGATGCCAAATATGCAATTAAATACCAAGGGGCTTCTTTACTAGCATCCCAATGGAATTAAACCTTCCTCCACTGCAAAACTAGCTGAGAAAACACCCAATACCAACCTCCATTGCTATACCCTGCAACACAAGACAACTCTAAGAAGAAACTACATTGTTGAAGAAATATGAAGCTTGGCCTTATGCTTGAATGTGGAAATGTAGTGAAATACTCTTCCTATAGGATCCCCAAGGAAAGAGGTGGGATTCCCTCTCGGGAACACCTTGTTCTAAAAAACACTGCAATCTTAGCTAAACAATTGAAGAGAGTAACAAGTCTAAACATACCATCAACAAAATCATAATCCAATCATCCCCACAATGGCTGACATCCCTTTCCTTATATTCTTGGTGAGCTTCCTCACCTTGGGCCCCACTCATTAAAGCCACTACTTCCATGCATGGAATCTCCCTCCAAAACTACGTTGTCCCTCAATGAATGCCACTCCTTCCATTCTAGCATTGCTTGATTCGGGCAAGGTTGATCCAGTCTTCATGCTCCAACCCCTTTTCACACATAAGGGTCTTCAATTGAGCTATTTAGGTGACCTCCTTTCACATTAGGAGTTTTTTTATTTGTACTAAGGATATTTATGGGTCTCCATACCCTCTTATTCTTCAACCCAAGAAGAAAAATCAAAAATTAATATTCCAGTCAGATGTATGCTAATTTAGGAATATTATAATCCTCCCCTCCCAAGTGTTGCTTGTCCCCAAGAAACTGCAAGGATAGAACTGAAAAGTGTGGGGAACCTTCATTAACATATGGAGCTGCACTCCAAGCTATCATCCATACAAAATGAATCACCCTCCATAATGGCAATTCATAGAAAAACTCCCATTTTATCATGAGAGGCACCTTCCAAGTGCTCAATTTACCCAATGGCTCATCCCATAAGGATACAAGAGATCCAATGTAGCAATCGTGGATGGTCCAATTCTCTCCTTGAAATATGAAACATAAGTAATGTGGAGAATATCATCTCTAATAAGAACATACAATCCATGTGTCATCTCTCCAACCATGCCCACAACAATGATAACAACCTCATCAACATATCGGATCATAATTAGATTTATACTGGCTACCATATATAAAACTAGAGAAGGATAATGATCCCTCAAGTGGAACCAACACATTTTTACTCCAAAATGCCTTAGAACAGGATATGATGAGTGGTTTCCCAACAACTTGCTTGTTGCCCCAATCCTCTCACATGCTTGGAGAAGGTGTATGATTTCCAGTGCACATTGAGCACACTGTGAAAAATATAACATCTCCCTAACATCTCTTAGGGAGTGGCCATCACCATCACTACTCATGTCCCCAAATGGATCATGAGGTCCATAAGAAATAATTCCCTATCTTGGAGCAATACCTATACATGGATGGTAAAATAGAAGCACATAGTAAGTGAAGCATGATGCACATACACACAATCCTTACCATGTACCTTGAACAAGTTGGTGAAGTGGCTCATAGATGAACCTCTTCTCTTCCCTAATGAGGAAGGAAGTGGTTGTGTTAAATATATCAAATACTTATGTCCCTCCTCTAAATAATCCACGCATCTCCTCATGTGATGGTGCATCTCCTCTTTGATGCCTTCCCAAGTGAATCTCTCTATGATAGCACGGTATGTCCTCATGAAATCAATGTCACTAGAGAGAAAATCCCCATGGGCTTTATGTCAATCCTTGTTATTGTGTTTGGAAGTAAAAGTCAACAAGATCATACCTTGGTGATAGATGTCTCCATCCACTACTTCTAAATCATAGTGCAAAGTATGGGAGAAAATCAGCCCATAATCTCCCAAGAGTAACCAGAGCAACAATAGATCTTGCGGCCACCTTACACCTCCATCATACAAACCATGAGGTGAAAACATGATGATTGTCATAAATAATTCCACATCATCACAATTCACCCAAACTCATTGCTGCCATATGATGCAAGTGCCATTCCAAGTCCCAACCACCAGCATACCCATTGAAGTAGGATATGTCACATGCTGACCAAACTCTTTCAAGAGTAGCCAATGTAGCCTTGCCTCCTGTTGCCTTGTGTCATATATCTGCAAGTGGCTCTCCAGCCTCTTTCTCATCACCCATCCAACCAATGGTGAGTTTATACTATCATGCTCCCAATGGGTATTCATCCAATGGAGAATACCATGCTCCCAAATCAAATCAATAGCTCTACACTTCATGGTATGTTGAAGTGCAGCCTCATGGAGATCTTCATATGAAGACCACTCCTCAATGACCATGTTGAATCCATAAGGATACAAGTATATTGAAGGAAAAATCTTCTTATTGAGATTTGAAGTGCTCATCAAGAAATATCCATCATAACATTTGGAGATAAGATGTCTTTCATCAACCATCTGCCTATCCGCTGCTACACGTGTAGAATGGTCATCAGAATTCTGCAATAATGGTTGGGCCCCCAACTCATCACTGCTTCTCAATGAAAATGCTAATTATCTCCATAATTGTGCATATGCTATCTCATGATCATGCTCAATGATGCACACATAGTTTTGCATTGGATTTTTTAGGACAATACTCATCATATCCTCCAAAAATCTACACTCCAACCCCAAGATTTGTGTGCATCTCAACAATTACATAATAGGACGAATGTACATTTCCTCCTTGATCCTGTCAAGGTTACTCTACACAGTGATAGTCTACTGCTCCAAATCAGCAGTGTGTCTTGATCCTAAGTCATGCAATGGCATATCCCCACAACCTGTCATAAGATGTGCCGAAATAACAGGAAGTGGAAACATTTGCATACCTTGATTTTTCTTGGGAACATCTTGTACTGATACAAGGGTTCCTCTCATCAATTTCATGACTTCCCCAACTACTGATGATAATGGCTACTCTTCTATGGCTGCACCAACACTGGTACAAGTCTCCTCCTCCTCATGCATCTCCGGAATAGTGCATGGAACTCTAAATGTCAAGAGATCAAGACCACTTTGCAAGGGTGCAAGTGTTCTTTCTCCTGATGCAAGTGCTCCTGCAGCAAGTGGTGGTGGAAGTTTCTTCTCCTCTGATTTCTTCTTGTCAAAATTCTTGATCAAACTTTAAGTAAAATATGCATATGCAGTCACTATTGCATGACTCAAATGGCTAAACCACCAAATGTGTGATTCACCCTCCAGGTGTAGCGCTGCAATCTCAACAAAATATTTCTCCACTACTGGATGTAGCAGGAATAATGCATCCAACTTCATTCCCCAAGCCCTTGCTGTGAATGTGGATGACCCATAAAATATGGACAATAGAAATCTATTTTTGCATGGTATTATTTCTTCTTTGAGCTAAATGAACTGTGAGAGAGTTAGATTCTCCTTGAAAGATCTTGATTGATATTTGTATTTTGCAAGATACTCACTTAGAATCTCATGATCTAATTTTCCTCCATCTCCGTGCCTATTATCTTCTTCTTCAAAAGAAAAGGGCATAGTATATTTATTTGGAGCTCTATGCAATACCGGTTCTTTCTTCTGCTAATAGGAAGTACATGGACCTTCCTCCTCTTATAACCCTATTGTGGTTTCATGGATTCTCTCCATTATTCTTTTCTTGAACTCCTTGTTGAGGTCCCTCATAGATTTGAAAAGAGATGAGATAAAACTCATTCCTTCCATCATTCTGATCTCTTTCTCCTTCTTATTCTCCTGATAGCATAATGGCTAAGATCCACAGGCTGAGCCAAGATTGTGCTCTGATACCACTGTAATATTCACAAATGGGAAAAGCAAGAATATAATGCATAAAACTAGAAATAACAGTGTACATCAATGCATAAAAATAGGAGATCATTATGGAACCACTTTATTCAGAAAATCAGTAGCAAATACACATAATACATTGAGGCACAAATCATACAATAGGAGCAATCAAGCCTCCCATGAATAATCACTCTAAAAATTGAGTTGTTGCTACTAAAAAAAATGTCGGAGAGCTGCTAAAACATAGTCATATCATGCATAACTACAGATGGAGATCATACAAAAATGTAAATACAATGATATATGCCTTAATAGATGCTATACATATGGATCTATGCCCTATATCACCTTCCTAAGATAACCCAAGAGAGTTTATGGAAAATGAAGACAATGTGCCAATGTAAGCTGTAGCCCTAGGGATGAAAGTATGTTGCAACAATAGAAATGAGAATATATGGCTGAAGCTGATGTAGAATCCTACAACTCTTCTCCAATAGATCCTCCAGATGAAAGGATGACCCCTTCACTAAAGAAAGCATCTCCCAAATCAGGCACTGCAACCACCCCTACAACTTCTCCCTAAAATAACACAGATCTGTACTGAAACTATGTTATAGGGCATAAATACTCCTTGTCATGATGCCAAATATTTCAATAAAGCCCAAGGGGCTTCTTTACTGGCCTCCCAATGGAAGGAAACCTTCCTCCACTGCAAAACTAGCTCAGAAAACACCCAATGCAAACTTCCACTGCTGCGCCCTGCAACACAGGAAAAATCTAAGAAGAAAATGAGCTGTTGAAGAAAGTTGAAGCTTGGCTTGATGCCTGAATGTGGAAATGTAGTGAAATAATCTTCCTAGAGGCTCCTCAAGGAAAGAGGTGGGATTCTCGCTCGAGAACACCCTGTGGTAAAAAACACTGCAATATTAGATAAACAGCTGAAGAGAGCAACAAGTCTAAACAAACCATCAAAAAAATAATAATCCAATCATCCCCACAATGACTTCCATCCCCTTCCTTATATTCTTGGTGATATTTCTCACCTTGGGCCCCACTCATTAAAGCCACTACTTCCATGCATGGAATCTCCCTCCAAAACTGCACTGTCCCTCAATGAATGCCACACCTTCCATACCAGCGATGTTTGATTTGGTCAAGGTTGACCCAGTATTCATGCTCCAACCACTTTTCACACATAAGGGTCTTCAATTGAGCTATTTAGATGACCTAATTTCACATTAGGAGTGTTTTTATTTCTACTAAGGAGATTTATGGGTCTCCATACCCTCTTATTCTTCAACCCAAGAAGGAAAATAAAAAATTAATATTCCAATTAGCTGCGTGCTAATTTAGGAATACTCCAATTAGTGCCATCTATGCCTTTAATATCACATGCATGTCCTTTGGTGATTTAGGTTGATTCTTGTGATTGAAAAGTCCATTTTTTGGGTGATCCCTTGTTCTTGCATTATCTTATTTTCTCATCATTTAGGATGGTTAATGAAATTTTCACTCAATGTAGCTTAAGGTAGTTTTCGCCTATATATTATCAGGACTCTTATGCCACTCAATATTTCACTTCCAAGGATTTACGATAGCCATCCATGCAATAGATATATGTAGACTTATTCTCTATTATCTCCATTTGACTGAGTATTTTCTAGAAGACAACAATAGCTCTCGAGTACAATGAGTTTTTTTTTATGATGAGACCTGTTGATATTAAGCTAAAGTCATATTTATTATATCATCTGCTACAGTGAAGAAAATATAATGTGAGTCTTGCAATTTCCATTATGATTTAACTACTTAATATAATATTTATCAGGCGCGCCCCTCCATTTATTGCATTTCCATTAATTATAAATTAATGAGTTCTTGATAGAGAGCCACGAAAATGTAGACTAACACCATAGCAAGGTGTTATAACCTCATGTTATGTATCCATATCAATGTGATGGACGAGGGATGAAATCTATAAAGGGCCATAAATGAGGTAATTTTTGTTGTGGTATGGAAGGAAGTTTCATACCACCATTCTACTATAGGTAATCACTTGAAGCATTATGTTGTTTTATTAGATACAAAGAAACAAATATTTCCTGCCAAATATTTGTCCACTATCTCAATTTTCCCATTAGATTAAGGATGATAAAATGATTTTTGATCCAATTGAGTACCAAGACAAGAAAACAAACATTTCCAAAACTTTCTGATGAAAATGGGATCTCTGTCACTTATAATAATCTTTGGGATTCCATGTAGTTTTTGAACTATTTCCCCAAATGTAGTAGTGACTGTACTAGCTTTGAAAGGATGAGATAATGCACAAAATTGTGCATTCTTGGTAAGTATATCAACTAGCACCATAATGACACTCTTTCCTTTAGACTTCGGTAGACCTATGATAAAATCCATTGAGACCTCTTGTCAATGCTAACTTGGAATAGATAGTGGTTGTAAAATACCTTGCCTCTTGATTGTATTGATTTTATTTGTTCGCAAACCAAACATTAAACCACAAATTTTAGAATATAAGATTTAATATCATCCCAAAAAATCCTTCTTGACCATGTTGTAAGTTTTTTAAAATCCCGAGTTCCCTCCTATAGGAGAGGCGTGCAATTCCAAAATAAAATTTTGTTTGATTTTGTATTTTTACATAGATTTAGGTTATATTTGTACCACAATGAATCATTTTTCTAGATAAATGTATCAAATGCACCGGGATCTTGTTCCAAATTTTGGAGTGTCTACACTTCTTCGTCATTCTTCCATTCATCCCTTGCTTCAATTACCCATTTAGGTTGGATAATAGAAATGACACATATAAATTCCTTCACATCCTCATCCCTTCTTGATATTGCATCTACAACAACATTTTGCTTCATTTTTTGTATATAATTTGAAAGTCATAACCCAAGATATTTGTGACCCAATTTTGTTGCTATTCTGAAGATAATATTTGTTCCAAGAATTATTTAAGACTATCATGATTTTTTTTACCTTGGAGTGTCTTCCCATTAGGTAAGAGTGCCATTTCTTTAGGGCATGTAGTATTTCCAAAATTTCCTTCTCATAAGTAGGTTTGTTTGAATTCTTTCCCTTGATTGGAATACTTTCAAAATAAATGAGCCTTCCTTCTTGCATTAAAACAAAACTTATTAAATTTCCTAAGGCATCACATTCCACATTAAAGGTTTTTGTGATGTCTGGTGTAGCTAAGACCATAGATTGGCACCTTGCCTCTTTAAGATGTTCAAATGCCTTAGTTGATTCTAGAGTCCAAGACAATGCATATTTATTTAGTAATGATGTTAGAGGTGTTGATATTTTCCCAAAATTATTAAAAAACCTACGATAATACCCTTTCAACTTGAGAAATACTTGAAGATGGTTTAAGTTTGCGGGGATTCTCCAATCCTGTATGGCTTAGATTTTTTTAGGTTTTACCTTAACAACCTCATGAGATAAAATATGACCTAAATATTACACCTCTTGTACCTAAAAGAAACATTTGGAGGGTTTTGAATACACTTTTTTCTCCTCCAATAGTTCAAGCACCATGTCAACATGTTGAACATGATATTTCCATGAGTTTATGTAGATTAGTATATCATCAAAAAATACTAACACAAATTTTCTAAGGAAGGGCTTAAAAGTGGAGTTCATCAAACCTTGAAAAGTGGAAGGTGTGTTAGTAAGGCCAAAAGGCATGACAAAAAATTCATAATGAACTTCATGAGTTTGAAATGTTGTTTCTAGAATGTGTTATTTATTCATTCTAATTTCATGATATCATGAAAAAATATCTAGCTTGGTGAAGTAAATTTCTCCTTGTAATTCATCAGTGATAGGAATGGGAAATTTATCTTTAATAGTGAGCTTATTGAGTTCTCTAAAATCTAGACACATATGCCACGATCCATCCTTATTGTAAACCAAAACTACTATAGAAGAGAAAGAAATTTGCCTAAGTTGAATTATACCTGCCTCTAGTATTTCTGTAACCATACATTTATTTTCCCTCTTTTGGTCATAAGGATATATGTAAGCTCTAATGTTTGGAGGAAAACTTTATGGAATCAAGTGAATACCACGATCATGATAAAAAATAGGTGGGATAATTTTGAGAGCCTTAAATACCTTGCAATTATTGTCAAGGACTCTTTAGAGATTTGGAGAAATGGATGTTTTCGATGTGTTAGCCATCAATATCATAACTGATGATGGCTAAAACAGGTCTTTTTTAGTCTTCAAGAAACATGTTTTGAGCAAAATTACAAGTTCTTGAAGCCTTGTTGTGTACCTTGACCAATGATCCTTTCCTAGATAACTCTTCATTCAAAAATCCACTAAGTAACCTTGCTGTTATAAGAAAAGACTGTTTTCAGACCCATTTTCCATCATTTTTTCCTTTGAAAAAACCCTCTGAAAACCCCTTCATTTCACCCATTTTCCCCATTTTTTACTCTTTATTTTCCTCAAAATTCCCCTTTAAACCTTGTAAAATCCTTTTATTAAGGTTTTTTAGCCCTTTTTTCCCCTTATCGAAACCCTTAAAATCCTTCAAAAACCTTCATTTTCAGTCAAAAACCTTCATTTTTAAATATAAGGCCTTAAGCCCCTTTCGCTTAAGCCCAAGCTCCCTTTTCCACCATAAGACCACACTCTGTGACCAAGCCCATCGGCTCATCGGCTCATCGGCGCATCGGCCCATCGACATTTCAGTGTTTCCTCCTTCCTATTCTCTTTTCCCCGCCGATGTGAAATCCCGATCGCATCTCCACCGTTGATCTTGTTTTAGATCGACGGCTCTCGCACTTCGCCATCGCAGCGCTCCGTCAGCACCTCATCACATCAGCACATCGTAACTTCCTCACTTCCTTGTCCCCTGACCCTTTTCCCCCCACCGATGCGATCCCCCGAGTAAATCTCCACTGTTGAGCTTTTCCGATCCAACGGTCCATATTCCATCGCATTGTCATTTCTTCCCCCTGGTCGCCTTTATCAAAGCCTCCAGCCGATGCATTTGGGACCATTGATCTGGCTCCCTCAGATCCAAAGGTTGGCACAATTTTTCCTTTTCGCCATTCCTCCACCTCGTTAACTCATTTTTTTCTTTTCTGTGATCAAATCCTCACTGTCCATTTCTCCCAGATCAACGGCTCAGGTTCACTGCGGGGGCATTCGACCAAAGTGGCCCGTACTCCCCACTGCCCCTGCAATTGAATCTTTTGACTATGGGAGATCTCAGATCTACGTTTTAGATTCATTGCAGAGGCACAGGCCGTGAAATCCCTCTGTACCCCCCCAGTCCCCCGTAGTTGATCTCAGCCATCGATTTTCTCCATGATCTTTCCCTTTATATAGTCGCCCCTACCTTGATTATAACCGTTTATCACTATAATCCAATGGCGCACATTGTTTTACCCAACCTCAAGCTTCCTTGCTACGTGAAAAATTACCCCACGTCACCCCGACCCCACCATATGTTTCCTTCGCACATCCTTCCTCCTATCGCGCTCATCTGCAGCCATTGATATGGACTGCCTAGATCAAATGATCCAAACTCCTTTTCACACCTATTTCCACCAAATTTCTCCATCATGCAACTTCTGCACGAAATGGGTGGATTTCAGGAGCATATGTGTCAGCCATTAAAGTGTATCACATTCGCCCCGCTCATTACCACTTACCGCCTTTACCCCGCGCGAAAACCATTCGCGGTTTTCTGCAAAATCGCTTATCACTATTTACGCTCCATTATTCAAAATCTCCCGAGTTTCTTCCTGGTTCCAAGAATATAACCCTTCCCTCCATATTTCCCTTCCTCTTCACTTCTCTTTCGCCCTTTGCCAAGCCCTCTGAAGCAGTTTTAACCACACACGCAGGTTTTATATAATATGATTGGTGTTTTTCATAGGTTTCATGGCAGTAGTCATAAAAATCCATCCCACAGTCAAGGAAATGGGACATGGCCAAGGATGACGATCCTCTATGGCCGAATTGAACGCAAAAGGGACAAAAAGGGTCAAATTTCCAAGTTTTAATCAATGTTTCATGAGCATTGGTTATGCAGAAAAACCCTCCAGCGCAAGCCATCTGTATACAAAGGAAGAATAATGAAGATCAACGAAGAAAAATGAAGATTAAAGGTTAAAATCAAACTTCAGAAGATAAGAAATTAATCAGCATATTTCAAGGGTAAAGCATAGTTTGAGGATAAAATTAGTTTAAAAGTTAAAACAGTCAGTAAAGGACAAAAAGCTCAAAAGATGATTAAAGGAGGCCTAAAGCTTAATCAAAGGCAAATCAGTGTTTAAAGTGACAAATCATGACAGATCAACAAAAGACCGCTTCAAAATGCCAGATCATTGGAGCAATTAATCCCCCAGAAAACAAAAAGTTCCACCTATAGGCTTATTTACTCAAAATAATACAAAGTTAATGCACAGTCAGAGATATTTTCCAAAGACAACTTAGAAAGTAATTACTAGCCTACCAAAAGTGTAATATCCCTTTTTTAGGATTCTCTACAAAATGGTCCAAGAGGATGCTGTATAAGGAAGGTGATGTAAAAATAAGCGTAACTCATTAAAAACTTCTCTTCCAGATGTTGAGCCCAAAGAAATGTCTCTAGATGGGTTATTCAGATCTCCCCAAACTAGATCTCTTAGAAAATGCTCAATGAAGGGATTGCAATATATGTAGGAACAAGATATGGAGCAACAACATTATTTTATGAAGTTTGCACACATGAAGAAGTAGATAGCCAAAAAATTTATGATATAACAACAAATGTGTACAATGATTTGAGGAGTCAATCACTCAAGCTGGGAAATGAAAGCCTCAATTGAGTATATACAAGAAAATACAAGAACACTGCTTTACATGAAAGAGAGTCTTGGCTAAAATAATGCATTTTATAGGATTTACTTCATAATAAAAAATGATAATATAATTATATGAAAATATCTTCTCAAATAAATGAGACCCCTAAAAACACTAATACAGCAAAATACACAATCCTTGGAAGGATTGGCTACAATATACATGAAATTGGAAAATCCGTAGTAATGCTAGAGTTGTTGGGCAGCAACTGCAAGTCAATAATAGGAATACATTGAGATGGCTGAAGATGATGCTCAAACTAAAACAAACCTCCTCCAATGGATCTCTCAATGCAAGGCTGATCCCGGCACTGAAGATCTTGCCCTCCAAGAAGCTGGTGCAACCTCTCACTGCAAGTGTGCACTAAAATAATCCAGTCTTGAAGATGGACTGCGATGTCTATGATGGGAGATGTTGGCCTTGGTTCCAAGATGTGAAAAATAGCTCTAAAATCCCTTTCACTAACCTCCTGGAGCAAGAGAAACTCCCTCCTCTGAAAGATAACCCAAAGAGATGTGTTGTGGAACCCTCCACTGCAATGCCCCAGCAACACTGTGTTATACTTGAGCAGAAATAATGAGTATCTGAAGAATGGCTTTGGCCTTGAGCCAAGATGTGGAGAAGATGAACTGAAATCCTTTAAGAGGGCTCTCAAGAAGGAAAGGAAATCCTAAACAGGAATCCCTTGTGCTAAGCAGCACTGCAACTCTGTTGACCAACCGGAGTCTGCAATTTTTCTGAATAGACAAATAATTAAATGATCCAGTATATCTCATTATGGCTGCCTCCTCCTCTTCTTATACAAGTGAATGCATCTTTGCCATGGACCCCACACATTAGGGTTTCATCCACAAGGAATCTTTCTCCCTCCAAAAATGTGTTGTCTTCTCATGCAAGCTACACCTCTTAGGCAATGCTGTTGATTTGGTTAAACTTGACCTTGTCCTCATGAAAATTGCCTCCTTTTTACACAGGAAGGCGCAAAATAAGCTGATCCAATGATCCTTTTCACATTATGAAGGATATTATTCCTACTTATGGGCCTTTTACCCATTTTATTCACCTCCTAGATGAAATAAGCAAAAATTAATGTTCCAAATTATTGTCGGAACATTTTGGAACATCACAGTCCTCCCCTCCCAAATGTTTCTTGTCCCCAAGCAACTGCAAGGACAGAACTGGAAAGCCTCCTCTCAAGGCATGGAGTCTATGAAGTGTTTTAGGAACATCTTCCTCATGTGGATCCTGCATCCCCCAAGCAATCATCCATGCAAAATGAGTGACCTCCCAACATGGAAACTCCTGAAAGCCATCTTCCACCTCTGGCTCCGGCAATGTAGGTGGGCTGAAAATATGATCCTGGTAGACAAAATAACCTACCCCATGCTGTCCTCCTCTCCACTTAGGATAAGTGTAGAGTGTATGATAATCCTGGGCTACAAAATATTTTCCCTCAAGTGGCAAGATGAAGACTAGATCTCCAAGGATCTCTCCTCTAGCGTTATGAAACATGTTGGCCCAAATCATCTCATATGTGATGAGTTGGAAGTCATCATCATATGGCATCATATTCCTCATATGGATCACCTCATAAGGAAACAAATGAGTTTCTGTAGTGGCCATACCATCTCCCATGCTCCCTCTAGAACATGTAGTGCAAAGTGTGTGGGAGTTTTCTCCCTCCAAGGATACATTCACTTCATGTGTCTTTCTCCCAAGCATGCTCCCCATAAAGACAGTAACAATAGAACAATAGGGAGAAAAAATGAGAATCATGATTGCTACCATATGAAAAAAATGTGAAAGACAATGGTCCCTCAAGTGCAACCAATGCAGCTTGACTCTCCACTGTAATAGAGGCTGATAAAAAGAGTGGCCTCTCAACCACTTTCCTGTAGCTCTAATATCTACATAAGTATGGAGGAAGTGAATGATATAAGGTGTGCAATGATCATGTCCTCCATAATATGCCTCTTCCCCAAGTCCTCCTAGGGGATGGCCATTAGCAATGCTTATGGTCTCAGCTGGACCATGAAGCCCAAAAGAAAGAATGCTCCTCCTTAGAGCAACATCCTGCACAAGTATGGTTAAGGGACATACATCATATAAGTAATCATGAAAATAATCATCACCCTTACCATATGCCCTGCTCATACAAGTGGAGTGGCTCATAAGTGAGTCTCCTCTAATCTCTAAAGGGAAAAGAGGTGGTTGTGCTAACTCTCTCAAAGAGTCATGTCTCTTATCCATATGCATCTGATCTGTGCATCTCCTCATATGCTGATATATCTCCTCCTCAAAGCCCATCCAAAAATACCCCTCCATGATGGTGTGGTATGCTCTCATAGAACAAGTGGGGCTGAAAAGGAAATCCAACCGAGCTGCTTGTAGCAACTTCTCCTTGAGCTTGGAATATCTAGGAAAGAAGATCCTACCATGACAGTAGATGACCCCATCTCTGACTGAATACTCCTCCAAGTGCAACTAGCCATCCCAGATCATGCAAGTAAAAAGATCCTTGGAATACTCCACCAACAGCTGGGAACTCCAATGTGGATCTATCCTCCATAGTGACAACGTTGATGATCTCTCATGAAGAGCATCTATCATTTGGTCATCATCTCCTTTGACATTTCTCATGCCAAATATGCAATTTGGAAGGCTGTTGTCCTTCCCCTACTGCTTCTGCCACAACGCAGAATCTAAAATGGAAGTGGGTACTGATGATGTTGAGAGAATGCTTTCTCTCTCCTTGAGTCTACCCTAGACTCCCCATGCTGTATCAATCTCTTTCTAGGTCTCCAACCTCCTGAAATCAATGATTGGTGCACCAATATGTGAAGCATCCATCCTCCTCTATTGATCCAGTGGTCTTCCCGGCAAAATTTCTCTATGCAATGAGACACCATCATCAAGAGGTGACTGCATGTATGAAGGAACAAATCTGTCCATGCTTCCACTGCGCAATCCAATCACCTTCTTAGGTGCATCAACCTCCAAAAATGAACATGGATGTATACTCCTCATCTCATGATGCTAAGTCTTCTCCCTACTTCCTCCGTGTGTCTCCATGGTTTCACACCTCCTTAACAATGGCACAGATAGAACATGAGTTGTGCCTTGATCTCCACATATGAGATCTTGGGAACCTTCTTGCAAAGATGCAAGCATCCCTCTTCTTGGAGCAAGAGATCCTCTTTCCTCTACATGAGGTGCTAGATCAACTCTAGATCTAACTGTGTTGTTTCCCTCAATCTCTGCAACATGAATGGGAAACTTTCCAATGAATGGATCCCTTTTTGAAAAATAGATCTCCATGCTCCTTTGCTCAAAGGTGTGAGATGAAAAATTTTCTTCTGGAAAAGTATGGTGAAATTTTTTATGCAAGGGTTTTGCTTGAGTTTTCTTGTTCACTCCTACCATGTGTGTCTCATGAATCTTTTTATCAAATATTTTCACCAATGCCTCAGTGAATTTTTCATAAGTTGCACTGTTTACATTTCTCAAAGAAAAAGATTCAAAGATCCACCAGGAAAAAGCCTTACCTCTCAAATGTAGCACTACAACTTTGATAGCTTCATCTCCATGAATGTGGTGCTACTGCAAGAAGGTCTCTAAATCCTCCACCCAAGCTTTGGCTGAACAGACAAGTGAACCCTCAAAGGTAGATAGATGCAATATATCTTGCTGCTCTTTCCCATTCACCTTCATCTTGAAAAACTCTGAAAAACTGAGATGATCCGGGTATTTCTGAGTTTGAGACTCATAATCCTTCAAGAAATCACTAAGGGTTTCCCTCCCATCAACCTCTTATCTTATTTCCATCTCTCTTCCGGCAATCCTGGGCATGTGACTGAGCTGGACAAGATGGTCTATAGCTGCATGCTCACACTCCTCCAAACTAGAGTTTGCTTTTGAATCAAACCCTCTAGGAGATTCTCTATACTTCCTCCAGATCTCCTCATACTCTTCATGGATCATATGTATAGATTTAGGAAGAATCTTTGTAAGCTTATCCCCTTTTTCTTTTTCTTCTCCAAAAGATGGAGTCTTTCTTATACTTATTTCTTTGTCTCCTTGATGAGAATAGGTAGTGCATGGTTCTTTCTCTTCTTTCTGCTTATCCTCCTTGGGGAGGTTCTTCATGGATATGAAATATGATGAGATAAATCCCATCCTCTTCAACCTTCTGATCTTCTTGGGCTTAGTCCTACAGGTTGAGCCAAGAAAGCAGCTCCGATGACCAGTGTTAATATCCCCTTTTAGATTCTTCATGAAATGGTCCAGTAGGACATCATGCATAGACAAAGTAAAAAAGTCAAGGGGGATAAAAAAAAAGCTGAAGGGGACTTGGATCCCCTTTTAACTCTTTAAACACTTCTCTTCCAGGGTACAGGTAAAATAAATGTCTCTAGATAGTTTTATTGGGTCTCTGAAAACCTGAATCTCACAGAAAATGCTCAATGGAAGGAGTACACCATGAGATACCCAGGGTAGATATCAGACAACAACATTATTTTTTTATGAAGTACGCACAAATGAAGAAGTAGATGGCCAAAAAATATGATATATGGCAAATTTGTACAAATTATTTGGAAAGATTAGATATCTAGGTTAGGCAATGGAAGCCTCAATGTGACATATACATGATAATGGAAAACACTGCTACATGAAAGAGAGCCTTGGCCAAAATAACACAGTTTATAGGAGTTACTGCATAATAAAAAATGAAAATAGAATGATATGAAAATATTAGCTCAAATAAATGAGGGGGAGCAAGCTCTCAACCCCTAAAAACACTAATATAGCAAAATACACAATCCTTGGAAGGATTGGCTACAATATACATGAAATTTGCAAATCTGCAGAAATGCCAGAGTTGCTGGGAAAAAACTGCAACTCAATACTAGAAATACATGGAGATGGCTGAAGATGATGCTAAAACTGAAACAAAACCCCTCCCATGGATCTCTCAATGCAAGGCTGATCCCGACATTGAAGATCTTGCCCTCCAAGAAGCCGGTGCAACCTCTCACTACAAGTGTGCACTAAAATAACGCAATATGGAGGATGGAATGCGCTGTCTATGATGGGAGATGTTGGCCTTGTGTCCAAGATGTGCAAGTCAGCTCTGAAATCCCTTCTACTAACCTCCTGGAGCAAGAGAAACTCCCTCCTCTGAAAGATAAGCCAAAGAGAAGTGTTATGGAACCCTCAACAAGTACTGACAACAACACAATATACTTGATACACATAACACGGTTGTTTATTTGCTGTAATTTGATAGTTATTGAGATAGAAAAGTACGGTCAACATCAAGCTGTTTGGAATCCTAGGACCTAGCCTTCCTAGATTCAGAGAGGGATCTCTCTAGTAGGTGCCAAGATGTGAACTTGCTTACTAATTAGGGTTTATTTTAGGCTAGATGTTAAGTGCATGGTATTTTGATTATTTTTGGTTGGGTATGATGCTCAGATAGATTTAGATAGAAAACAAGGAAGATTTTTAATTCATTGGGCAATGGAGTCAAACAAGGTCATGAATGAGTTCATCAATGGTGTCAAGAGCATTTGCAGGGCAATTTAACTTGGTCGATGGATCTTTAAGGTTGTGAAGGATCATGAGATGGACATTTAAACTTGGGAACAACAAGATAATAAAGGGCAGAAATAGAATCCTTTATATACTTGTAAACTGAGGGAGTTGGAAGATTTATAAGCATAGAAAGAGATTCAAAGTCTTAAGAAAAACCTAATCCATTTGATTTCAGATTGAAAGCAGATAATCAACCAAGACAACATTCAGATAAAACATAGAAAGGAAAAAACTTATTTAATCTTTCATGGGTTTAGCATCAAGAGTAGGAAAAAAAATTAAGTTGCTCAAGTAACTATAACCATAGAAGAAGAGAAAAACCCTATCTCCCACGAGTGATAGATATGAGAGTTCAACGAAAGTTGTTTAGCTAATTAAGACGAGCATGGTTAAGACAGGCTTCTTTGACAAACTATAGGCAAAGCTGCTTCAAAAGATGATTTCAAGAACAGAGTACTTCAGAGGTAACAATATGTAGGGCTAGCCATAAATCATAATTGATACTAACTGATCTAAATCATTCAAGAAAATAGACAAGCCAAAAAATTATTAGAGAGCAAAAGATGAATTCCCTAACATATCTTAAGCAATAGAAAACATTTAGGCAGTGAAGGAAAGAAACAGATCTAAGGTGCCATCAACAAGCATATCTTAGTCTAAATTTTTTGTCCTACTGCAGCATAGATGGATGGAAAACATATGAGAAACTTAGAAAAAATTAACAAGAGGAAACTTCACCATCAACTAGGCCTATGGATCCTGCAAACAGTCCTTCTCCATCAACAAGTGAATCAGATCATGCATAAGCTCCAAGAGATCAACTTCTCATCAAAGGCTTCAAGTGACTATGTATTACTTCAGCATAAGTCATCAACATCCAAAAAAATATACAAGAGCCTCATGCTCTATTTATGGAGCAAATGAGGAGGTGGAAACCCTAAGAGGCTTCCAAAAACCCTAATTTAGCCATAAATGTCATAAATGTGCTTAATGACCATTCAAGGCCTAAGACACATAAGAGATAAGGAAATAAATGAAACACACCAAAAAATAACTCCCCAATAGAATCAGGAGTGTTTTATCCAAGAAAATATTAAAAAACCAATTTGTCATTAATCAGTGTCTTTTTTTGACTTTTTGGCAAAAGACGGTCTAGGGGCGCAGCGCCATATCAACAGAAATTGGGGTCTGTTGCAGCTGAGTTTTGGACCCCTTCCCGGCATCGGATTTTGGCTCTTGATGGCTTGTTGGAAAGCTTGAAGAGTCTAATTTCCAGAAATACTTGATTTGTGCTGAATGGATGCCATTTAATTTCTAAAAAATCGAATCTCTCATGACTTCGCAACGCGCAACCCCAGGCCTGAAAAGGAGGCAGAAAGGTCATTTTTTAGGTGTTTTTTGACCTTTTGAGGGGAAAAATGTTCCAAATGATCTGAAATGTTTTGGGGAGATTGTTGGAGACATAAAAAACCAAAAAATGTAAACTTTATTAGCTGAGGATACCCCAAAAAAGAGCGTAGCGCCTAGAGTGCTATGCTCCTAGGGGCCAAAATTTGGAAAAAACAAAAAGTTTCTAGATTTGCCTCAAACTTGGTGGAGAGGTCCTTCAAGGGTTTGGATAAGCCTATGAAAAATATTGAGCCATGTCTCTGAGTTTTTATTGGTCTTTACCTTCTTTGAGTGCTCGAAATTCAATGCCTCCTTACTGATTTTTCATTGTCACTTTGTTCCTCTTTTTCTTCACTACACTCTTGCTCAACATGAAAACCACTCTCTTCTTTGTATTCTATGAACTATTTTTTGTCAAGACAGTCATGACTCTTTCTTGGACTGTCTTGGGTACTGAGATAGCTACCTTCCTCATCTAGTTGTTCTCCTTCTTCACTGCCTTCTTCTTCACTGCTTTCATCCTTGTGGCTGCTTTCACTAATGTTATCTTGTATTAACTTGCAGAAGCTTTGTAGAGGCTGAAAAACCTGATTTTTAAAGTCTTTGGAAAAATTTTTGAAGTGTTACCAGGGGCGCAGTGCCAGCACGCAACGCCAACACGCAGTGCCAGTCTGTCTGTGCGCAGCGCCATTTTGAAGAAGGAATTTGGAGGCCTTCCCGGTGTCAGAATGCGCTCCATGATAGCTTGTTGGAAATATTGTGGAGTCTAATTTCTAAATATATAATATTTTTCCTATTTGGTGTTTATTTTCTTAGCCAAAAATTGATTCTCCCAAAACTGGTCAAAAATTACTGAATGATGGTGCAGAAATGTAGAGTGCTAGTGCATACCACTTTTGGATGACTTCCTCAATTCCAAATTGAGCTCATGCTAGCTCATTGGAAATATATTGAAGTATATTTCTCATTTGACTCATTAATAAAGTCATTTGGACACTTCAGCTATGAGAAAAACTGATTTTCCCAAGGTCACTCCAGAAGTGAAAAATTTCTCTCATGACACCTGTATTTTTGACATTGATCTCAAACCATGATACCTGTGTAAAAAATGAATGAGGTTTTTCTTCTTGGCCCTATGATGGACAAAAAAATCTCTCATTTTTGCCAAATTTGTCTCTGTTTGGTCAGAAACACAATTTGAAGCAAAACTAGCCCTAGGTGTAACACATGGCTTGTCTCTTGGAATGAATTCTTGGAAAATGATGGAGGCATGATGTTTATGAGCTGGGATAGACTTATTCTTGCTGACATGATTTCTAGAACTCACAATGTTCATGAAATTTGTTTCTATAAATCTAGAACCGATACTTAGTCATCTTCAGATAGTGAAAATTATGGATGACTAACAGTGGCTCCACTTGGGGAGGGCAGCTCCTTTTCAGGAGGTGTCCATAACTTTCAGATCTCTTGGTTTACAAAGACTAGTGCCTCATCCATTGGGCAGATTTTTACCTCTTTCACTTGCTGATGCTTGCTTGAAGCTGTGATCTCAGTAATCTGAAAAAAATGATTAACATCAAAATCATCTCTACCTACCCAACCTACTTGCCTAACATTTTTTTTTCTTCCTTGGGTGCATTTGAAGTGGCAAACCCTTGACATTTTTCTTTTTTGAAAAAACTTGTTGGAAATATTGTTATTGATGGCAAAGGATGTGGCAAAGGATTTGGCATCTAAATGTAGCAGCAAAGAACAGAGGAAGAATGCATTTACAGAGACAAGCAGTGAAGCGAAGGAGAGTTGTCCAAAGACAGGATTAATTTGAATTGACGGATATTAGAATCCCTGTGGAAGTTAATTCATATGTATGTATTCTGATGGAGGAGAAAGAAAATCTATGTATGGTTGAGTTTCGATGATACTCTGTTAGGTGGAAAATACCCAGAGCAATTGGGGTATTGATTGGTCAATTTCTCGTACAAAATTCCCTGCAACTCTGTGTAATGATCTATGGATAGATTCGTGTTTTTGTATAAGATTTCAGGGTGCTAAGGCCACAGTACAGTGAACTTCGAAAGGGTTCTCTGTGTATAGGGCACATTATAGAAAATTATATATAACCCGAGTTTTATTAACATAATCACGGGATAGAACAATTAAACCAAAGTTATACGAAACTTGGGGTACAGAGCGATTGGGCGGTTGATCATTGTTTAAAAACCGTGAATGGATTTGCGAAAGTGGATTTCCCATATCACACCGGTTTTGCAGGATAAGCGGTATTCAAGAGTTTGGCTCCGATTCCATAGAACAAGTGACATGCGTCCTGGGAAAACCGCCATCATTGTGCGCCATCGCGTGTTATACTTCAACCCAGGATGCCCAGCGATATCGTTGAGTGTCGTTGATCTGGGAAGAGGTCATCAGACGATCGTCATTTTTTGAAGGTAAGTGAGATTAACACAGGTACGACGGGCCATCACACGTTAACGATCGGTATTGGAGGTCGAGCGATATGCATATACGTCGTTGATCTGGAAGTTTTCTAATCTAACAGTGATCGAACGCTGGACTTGTGTGAAGTTTACCTATGGTACCATGCGCATATTTGATTGGCTATTGACTATATTTGTGGGCCCGGGGTCAAAGGTTTACCATATTATTTGGAAGAATTAAAATGCGAAGGGTTAACTTTAATACTAAAGTTTTGTTCAAAATTATTTATTTATCAATTTCTTTAAATTGATAAATAAAATTAAAATAAAAGATCAAAAGCCCCGTGGGATAAACTAAAAGAAATACTGTCAGCGGTTCGTGGTTTTAACCCATGGTTTTAATAAAGGGAAAACTATATAAGGAGAAGAAAAATAAAGAACGAAGTGTGTGCAGTGTAAGGGTTGTGAACGAACAATTTCTCGAAGGAATATCTGTATGGGCGAGCTCTGGTCTTAACTGATAAATCTGAAACTATGATGCACCCATGGATAGAATGATCTGACGATGATAAATCTCTGGTTTGAATGACGGATGATGAATGACGGACAAAATTATGAAAAACTCATGTGAGTCATATAGGAAATTGATGAAACGTGGTCTACAGTAGTGCTGAGGGTCGAAGCCTTCAGAAAGGGGGTTTTAGCTCCCTTCCAGTGGTAGCTGGTAAACGAGAGAAGGTTGTAGCCTTGTGCAGGTGGGTGTCTGCGTGCTGGTATAAGTCTGCACCAGCATATATTGTAAGAATTTTTCTCTATAATAAATATTGAAGACTGAGATTACAGCAGTGGTGGTTTTCTCCCGAATTGGGTTTCCACCTTAAATCCTGTTGTTCATATGTGTTGTTTATGTTTAATGGTTTGTTCTGTTCATGCTTAATGCTTATCTGATGCAATGCTCTAAGTAAAGACATAATAAGATATCAGGTCATACCTGTTTGATGCAGTACTGTAACATATGTTTTTAAGATAAAGAAAATAAAAATTGTTCAACCCTAAATACTGATTCACCCCCCTTTCAGTATTTTTCCCAACAATTGGTTTCAGAGCAAGTCCTTCTGAAAAATCTTAGCCGCTAGAAGGAAGATCAATCAAGATGAGAAATCAAGATGGAATAGCATCTATCAGGCCTCCGCTTTTTAATGGAAACAATTTAATCTTCTTGAAAAAAAGGATGAGATCCTATCTTCAGTCTTGGGGAGCATAGGTATGGGCAATTGTTGAACAAGGATATCAATACCCAGCTGCAGTACCAACAGATCTGATGGAAATAAAGAACTATGAAACGAATGCAAAGGTGGTCAATGCTCTATTGGGAAGTCTAACTGAATCTGAATTTGTCAAATTCATGCAGCTGAATACAGCCAAGACAATATGGGACAAAATCATTCTAAGTTATGAAGGTGATGCAAAGGTAAAAAGTGCTAAACTCCAAACTCTCAGAATTCAATATGAGAATCTAAAAATGGATAATGAAGAAAGCATTGCAAATTTCTTTTTACGACTTGATGATATTGTAAATCGTATGAGAAATCTGGGAGAAACAATAACCGAATCTACCTTGGTTGAGAAAGTCTTAAGATCACTAACAACAAAATTTGAGTCAAAGGTCTCTGCTCTTGAAGAAAAGCAAGATCTTCAAAATCTTACTGTGGTGCAACTTCATGGCATACTAACTGCATATGAAATGAGAAGAGGAGGACCATCTGAAGTCAAAGAAGCAGTCTTTAGAACTTCTACAAAAGGGAAGGAAGTACAAAAAACATAAGGATCATGATATATCTCAGAAGAAGATGAGATAAACTTTGTAAAGAAACTTCAACTTGGCACAGGACGGTTCAGAGGTAAGCTTCCTTTCAAATTTTTTGATTGTGGAAGAGTTGGTCATTATGCTGCTAAGTGTCCTTATAAAGAAACACATAAAAAAGGGAAGGAAGTAGCAAAAAGGAATAAGAATCATTTTAGCACTAGAAAGAGTTACTACACTCATGAAGATAGTGATGGGTTATCTGATAGTGAAGAAGAATGTGAACAAGATCTTAGACTTCTCATGGAATTTGAAAAAGAATCTAGAGAAGAAAAAGATACTTTTGTGGATGCTCTAGAAGACAGTGATTTTCTTGATGAAAACATTAAACTCAAGACTTGCTTAGAAGAAAGTAAAATAATCATAGAAACTCTGAAAAATCAGCTTGAAGAAAAGGAGAAACACAATGAGAAATTAGAGTGTGAGGTAGTAAGCCTAAGAAAAGAACTTGAGAAAGTAAAAACTCTGAATCTTAGATTTTCCAAAGGATCTGAAACATTAGATGAGATTATCAAGGTACAACGTTCTCCTCTTATAAAGATAGGTCTTGGATATATTGGAGAATCTTCTCAGGCTTCAGCACCAAATTATCTAAAAGCAGGTACAGCTGGTCTATAACATGCTGCCACTCAGAAAGGGAATAAAGAATCTTTACAGATAAAGCATGATCATCCCAATTCAAAGAACACTAATGTCTTTCAAAGAAACACCAATCAACAAGTAAATTCATATAGAATATTTTATGATCGCAGAAATTTCTTCTTCAATGGACAATGTTTCTCATGTCACAATTTTGGTCATAAAGTTGTTCAATGTGTTGCATATAAAACCATCATGACAAGGGAAGCAAGAAATAAAAGGATTGATATTGAAACAAAGAAGAATACTTATAACAACTTTTATCCTCTTCAAAATGAAGTTGAATGTGCTTATTGCAATAACTTTGGCCATGAAGAATCTGAATGCAGGAGCAAAGTTCAGCCAAAAGAACATGTACCTTCAAGCTCCAAAGTATGGAAAAAGAAGGAATTACAAGTTGAAAATTGTGGCATAGCGTTATTTGCAGAAGATGAATAAAACCAATGGTACATTGATAGTGGATGCTCAAGACACATGACAGGTGATAAAGACAAACTTCTTGCATATAGTGCTCTAGAAAAAGAAAAAAATGTTACATTTGGAAATGATACTCTTGCGGTCATTAAGGGAAAAGGGTCTGTTTTTCTAAAAGAAAAGGTGAAAGCTAATGAAGTCATGTATGTGGATGGATTAAAGCATAACTTGTTAAGTGTAAGTCAAATGTGTGATCAAGGAACTGAAGTTGTCTTTAGTTCAAAAGAATGTGTGGTACGTGATCTTGATACAGGTAAAGCAATTATAAAAGGAAAAATAACTCCAAACAACCTGTATATATTGAAGAACTGCAAAGAACAATGTTATTTGAGTAAATCTTCAGAAAATTGGCTATGGCATAGAAGGTTGGGGCATCTGAGCTTCTCTCAAATCAACAAATCAATCAGACTTAAAGCTGTTCGTGATCTTCCCAATATTACTCTACCTGAAAATATCATATGCAAATCTTGCCAATTCGGCAAGCAAACCAGGGTACAATTTAACACAAAGGAAGGATCATCAAGTAAGCCTCTTGAGCTCATTAATACGGACATATGTGGACCTATGAGGAAAAATTCACCACGTGGTGAAGAATACTATATCTTATTCATTAATGATTTCTCTAGAATGTGTTGGATTGGGCTGCTTAAACACAAAGATGAATCATTTGAGAAATTTCAGATCCTCAAAGCACTAGTTGAGAATGAATTAGATCTAAAAATGAAGTGTCTCAGATCTGATCGAGGAGGAGAATATACATCCAATGAATTCCTTGAATTTTGTGAACAACATGGCATAAAAAGACGGTTTTCTGTAGCTGGCACTCCACGGCAGAATGGTGTTGCAGAAAGAATGAACAGAACAGTTCAACAAATGGCTAAAGCTATGCTTGATGATTCCGGAACACCTGACACATTTTGGGGAGAAGCAGCACATACAACAGTAAACATTCTCGACAAGGCACATGTTCGTGTAAATAGTGATAAAACTCCATATGAACTCTGGTATGGTAATCCTCCCACTATAAAGCATTTTAGAATTTTTGGGAGCAAATGCTTTATCAAAAATAATGATGAAAAACTTGGCAAGTTTGAACCCAGAGCTGATGAGGGAATATTTCTTGGTGACTCCTCTAGGAGTAAGGCATATAAATGTTACAATAAAAGACTTCGAAATATTGTTGAATTTATTGATGTTGTTATTGATGAGTCTACTACAGCCCCAAAAGAAGAAAAGAAAACAACAGATGAAGATGATGAGGACACATATCCTTCTACATCAAACAGTAATGATACAAACAGTACACCCAGTGAAGAACCTGAAGAAGAGCTGTCTGAAAAGGCTCCATCTAGATATGTTCAAAAGAATCATCTAGAATCTCAAATCTTGGGAGAAAAGGAATCAGGTGTACAAACAAGAAGGACTCTTGTGGGATCTTCTAGCAACCTGGCATTTTTGTCTACGGTTCAACCTCACAGTGTCAGTCAAGCTAGCAAAGATGAATTTTGGATTCAAGCCATGAATGAAGAGCTTGATCAAATTGAAAAGAATCACACTTGGGAGTTAGTACCAAGGCCTCATGACAAAAATGTCATTGGAACTAAATGGATATTCAAAAACAAGTTAAATGAGAATGAGGATGTTATAAGAAATAAAGCTAGACTTGTGTGCAAAGGGTATGCTCAACAAGAAGGTATAGACTTTGAAGAAACCTTTGCTCTTGTAGCCAGACTTGAAGCCATAAGAATGTTTCTTGCTTTTTCAAGATTCCAACAAATCAAAGTTTATCAAATGGATGTTAAATCTGCTTTTCTCAATGGTGATCTAGAAGAAGAAGTTTATATAGAACAACCAGAAGGATTCATTTAGGGAAATGATGAAAAACTTGTTTGTAGACTTAAAAAGGCTCTATATGGTCTCAAACAAGCTCCAAAGGCATGGTACTATCGTCTTGACAAATATCTTCATCAACAAGGATTTTCAAAAGGGTCTGCTGATAGCAACTTATACACAAAAACTGAAAATGACAAACTATTGATTGTGGTTGTATATGTTGATGATATCATTTTTGGAAGTAATAAAGATTCTATGAGTCAGAAATTTGCTTCTGATATGCAGCAAGAATTTGAAATGTCTTTTCTTGGGGAACTAACATTCTTTCTTGGCTTGCAAGTGCAACAAGCAACAGATGGCATATTCTTGTCACAAGCAAAATATCTCAAGCAAATCCTGAAGAAGTATGGCATGGAAGACTGCAAACCTGTAAGTACACCAATGATAACCGGATGTAATCTCAGTTCTAATGATGATTCCCCCACGGTGAATCAACCTGAATACAGATCTATGATAGGAAGTCTACTTTATCTCACTGGGACAAGACCAGACATCATGCATGTAGTTGGGATTGTTGGACGATTCCAAGCTAATCCAAAAGAGTCTCACCTTCAGGCTGTGAAAAGAATATTCAAATATCTACAAGGAACTCAAGACTTTGGACTACGGTATCCAAAGAATGCTGATCTTACTCTTCATGCATACACTGATGCAGATTGGGCTGGAAGTGTTGATGATCGGAAAAGCACTAGTGGTGGTGCATTCTATATGGGGCCCCGGTTAGTATCTTGGTTTAGCAAGAAGCAAAGCTCTATTGCCTTATCTACAACAGAAGTAGAATATGTGGCTGCAGCATCATGTTGCACTCAACTTCTCTGGATGATGCAAACCCTACAAGACTTTCAAATCAAATGTTCACCTCCTATCTCCATTATGTGTGATAATACAAGTGCTATCAGTATCTCAAAGAATCCTGTTATGCATTCCAAGACCAAGCACATTCCTATTAAATATCACTTCTTACGTGAACAAGTGCTTGAACAAAAGGTGAAATTGGAGTATGTTTCCTCCAAAGAACAAGTTGCTGATATATTTACCAAACCTCTACCCAGGGAAGCGTTCGAATATCTCAGACAGAAATTGGGAGTAGTCTCTGCCATGCAGAGGAACATGTCTACTTAAATACAAAATATTAAATTGGTTGTGAGGTGCTATTGGGCATCTCTAAAAGCACAGGCTAAGGGGGAGCATTGGTCATATGAAAAGGATGCATCGTTGGCATTTATAAGTCATCTTGTTAGATGCAGCATGATCTCAGGGAAAGCATGGTATTGTCAACTCTTTGCCATTGATGTCAAAGGGGGAGGAAAAGCAAAGCAACAAAGGGTTCCTATAAGTTTTTCAGAGGACGAATATTGCCATCAATGCCAAAGGGGGAGATTGTTAAAGATATTGTCATTGATGGAAAAGGATGTGGCAAAGGAATTGGCATCTAAATGTAGCAGAAAAGAACAGAGGAAAAATGCATTTACAGAGACAAGCAATGAATTAAAGGAGAGTTGTCCAAAGATAGGGTTGAATTGAATTGACAAATATTAGAATCCCTGCGGAAGTTAATTCATGTATAATGTATGTATTCTGAGAAATAAAATATGCGTATGGTTGAGTTTCGGTGATATTCTGTTAGGTGGAAAATACCCAGAGAAATTGGGGTATTGATTGGTCCTTTTCTCGTACGAAATTCCCTGCAACTCTGTGTCATGATCTATGGATCGATTCGTGTTTTTGTATAAGATTTTGGGGTGCTAAGGCCACGATACAGTGAGCTTCAAACGGGTTCTGTGTGTACAGGGCACATTATATAAAATTATATTTAACCTGAGTTTTATTAACATAATCACGGGAAAAGAACAATTAAATAAAAGTTATACGGAACTTGGGGTACGGAGCGATTGGACGGTTGATCACTGTTTAAAAACCGCGAATGGATTTGCGAAAGTGGATTGCCCATATCGCACCACTTTTGCGGGATAAGCGGTATTCAAGAGTTTGGGTCCAATTCCATAAAACAAGTGACACGTGTCCGGGGAAAACCGCCACCACCGTGCGCCATCACGCGTTATACTTCGACCCAGGATGCCCAACGATATCGTTGAGCACCGTTGATCTAGGAAGAGGTCATCGGACGGTCGTCATTTGTTGAAGGTGCACGAAGATTAACACAGGTACGGCGGGCCATCGCACGTTAACAATCGGTATTGGAGGTCGAGCGATATGCATATACGCCGTTGATTTGGAAGTTTTCTAATCTAACGATGATCGAACGCTGGACTTGCGTGAAGTTTAACTATAGTACCATGCGCATATTTGATTGGCTATTGACTTTATTTTTGGGCCCGGGGTCAAAGGTTTACCATATTATTTGGAAGGATTAAAATGCGAAGGGTTAACTTTAATACTAAAGTTCTGTTCAAAATTATTTATTTATCAATTTCTTTAAATTGATAAATAAAATTAAAATAAAAAAAGCCCCGTGGGATAAACCAAAAGAAATACTGTCAGTGGTTCGTGGTTTTAACCCATGGTTTTATTAAAGGGAAATCTATATAAGGAGAAGAAAAATAAAAATGAGGCGTGCATGGTAAAGGTCGTGAACGGAAAAATTTCTCCAAGGAATATCTGTATGGGCGAGCTTTGTTCTTAACTGATAAATCTGAAACTACGATGCACCCATGGATAGAATGATCTGACGATGATAAATCTCTGTTTGAATGACGAACGAAATTATGAAGAACTCATGTGAGTACATAGGAAATTGATGAAACGTGGTATGCAGTAGTGCTGAGGGTCGAAGCCTTCAGAAAGGGGGTTGTAGCTCCCTTCCAGTGATATCTGGTAAACGAGAGAAGGTTGTAGCCTTCTGCAGGTGGGTGCCTGCGTGTTGGTATAAGTCTGCACTAGCATATATTGTAAGAAGTTTTCTCTATAATAAATATTGAAGACTGAGATTACAGCAGCGGTGGTTTTCTCCCAAATTGGGTTTCCACCTTAAATCCTAGGGTTCATATGTGTTGTGTATGTTTGATGGTTTGTTCTATTATTTTTGTTTATGCTTAATGCTTATCTGATGCAATGTTCTAAGTAAAGACACAATAAGATATCTGGACATACATGTTGAATGCAGTGCTGTAACATAAGGTCCTTTGTAACATAAGGTTCTAAGAGAAAAAGAAAAGAAAAATTGTTTAGCCTAAATACTAATTCACCCCCCCTCTCGGTATTTTTCCCAACAAAACTATCTAATTGTACCCTTATCTCTTCCAAGAGTTCAGATTAGGCTAATGAACTCTTTTATTCTCTACCTAGTCTACTCATTTGTCAAGATTAAGTTATTTGACAAACTTTATTCTCTATACTAGTAACATGAAATTGAAACATGAGTAAACTAGGATTAAGCTATCTAATTTATCATGAGCTATGGCATTGAAACAAGTTGCACACAACCATTATTTTTATACCAATAAAACTAGAAAGTATAAGGGCAATAATCCATCATTTGTTCGGCATCCCTATCCTTCTCTTTGGTTCAGTTTTAACCATGTGGAACCAGCATTCTTCATTCCTAATCCATTTCTTTTGAAAATTCAAGCTCACATGATTTGACAAGCATATTTGTCACTAACTTATCAGCAATAAATTGAAAACATGTTCAGCCATGATTAGGCTAGATGACTGAACAAGAATTTTTGGCACAAGTAGTGGCATTTAGGCTTGCACACTTTCAACATCACTATTTTTTGGGTATGCGGCTGTACCACTTTTCAAATATGCCCTCTTTTTCTACCTTTCTTTGTTTTTGTGTTTTTTTCATTTTTCCAAGCAATCTAGAACTAAAAAGATGCTCACAAGGCTGAGCTTACTTTGCATATCTATCTATCTATCCTACTCTAACCTACACCTAATATACATTCATTTGGTGAAATCTATTTTCCAACACAACCAATCAAGTAGATGATTGCATGAGGTATTTTGTTTCAGATCTTTGAGAGTGCTGAAGAAATAAAAATGTGACTTCCACCTTACTTGTTTTCGAACAATAGTGCCTAAGATGTTCTTGAAATTATGCATCAAACTTCTCTTGACATGTTTTACTCCTTCTTCAAGTGCCTCTAATAAATGAGCAAAGGGATCTTGAAACAATACCTGGCTTAGAGGATTTGGGAGATAATCTTGATCGAGGACGTCTTCTTCCTTCGCTTGGATGAGCTTAGGACTCCTTTAGGAAAGAAACTCATCCTCTTCCTCATGATCATCTGAACTGGTAGACTCATCATATATTGCAATGTTGTCTTCAAGAATTCCTGGTATGCTCTGATTTAGTGGATTGAATTCTATGTGAAGACCATCATGTTGATGAGTAGGAGCATTCTTAGGTGATAAATCTTCTTGAGAAAGAGGTGCAGTAACTCTTATGTGATTGTAAATTTCCAAGACTTCATCTACAATTTGAATTTCAATGGGACTTGGTGGCTGCAAATCTGAAGCTGAAGAAGATTCTGTGTCCCAAATGATTTCATCAACCATTTTAGGAAAAGGTTTTTCACTTACAACTTGCTCAAGAAGTTCTTTTTCTTTTCCAATTTCAACATAAAAACTGAAATACTGTTGATTCCCAATCACATGAAAGTTATTGCTGATGGGCTGATATGAAGTGGAACAAAGGGTTAGAGATCCTTCACTTACTTCTGAACTTTCAAGGCTTCCCTCATCAGTGGCATAGGTGGCATGAATTTGCTTAATAATTTTTTGAAGTTGATGAAAATGATCTTCATCCCACAAACCAATTATTGATTGCTCTACAAAGTTAGTTTCCATTTGGAGGATATCATCATCAGATCGATCAAACTTTGGAAACTCATCAAAATAAGTAGTTTCACCAATCAAACATATTGGATTATCAATTTTTTCTTCTTTGAATTGATCTACAAGTTCAATTTCTGATTTATGGTAGATGGATTTAGTATCTGAAAGAACAGGAATTTTTTGTTTACATGAAGGCTTAGAGGATGGTTGTACTCTCAACATCTGATATATCTCTTCTTCAGTTAAAGGAGGAGGCATTTTCTGTTTTCTTTGGATTGGGCAACATTTGTTTTCCTTCTCTAGCGAAGAATGATTCTGAGGTTGGATATCTTCTTGAGCCTCATCTAGTAGGGGTGATGAATCATCACTTGTACCTTCAGAGAGATCTTGTGGGTTTTCTTCTATACCTTGATTGATTTCTTCCTCAACTAACTCATCTAGCCTATCATGATAGTTATCTTGAGAATGAATTTCATGAATTGCTGCTAAGAGATCTTCAGGATACAAATTATCTAAATCATCACTATCTATAAGGTGTTGTATGATATCCTGAAATTGATCACAACAATTTTCAGCTAATGATAGAGATGGATAATAACCTATATAGTGTTTATAGAATACCTTGTGGAAATCCTTCAAAGAAAACAAGATGCCAGGTTCTAGCCATTCATACCAATTTCTTTCCTTACCTTCTAATGTTGCCATAAACATTTTCATGAGGCAGCCCTCATGCCATTCAACCTTTAACCTCCATACATGTATATGAAAATTGATGAGATGTAACAAGGGGTCATCAAAATTTTCATCTTGAAAGATAGGTAGGTTTTTTAACCAATTTATTTCAGGCATTTTGTGTGGGAATCCATGGATATGATCCCTACTCATTGGGGCATATCTTCGTTGTATTCTTGGATCCATGTTTGTAAATTAGAAATGGTCACTAAATCTTTTCAACTAGTCTAGAGTTCTCTACCAGTGGAGTCTTTAGGTATTTTGAGAGTTGTGGAGTTGCTAGGTGGAGGGTTTCAACTTTTCTATCCACCATCAGCATGATTGGGATTTCTTAATGTATTCCTAGGGGAGTCTATGACAGCTAGTGGGGTCAATAGGGCTACTGAAGACCAGTGGAGTCACCAGGTGGATGATGTTTATTGTTGTAAGGATGTTCTTGTTTTCCACCATCAACAACTAAATACCAATCTAAGGATGTTTGTCAGTTTTCTGAGATCTAAGGAATACTTAGTTTGTCACTAACTCAGAAGGTCCCACCGTGATTGCCATTATGTTGGTGTGAGCGGTGGGATAAATCCACAAGATATTACTCTTAAGGGTTTTTTGAAAGGTTTAGGGAAGTCTGAGTTTTTTTATCACTCAGGGTCCCACCGTGATCGCCATTATGTTGGTGTGAGCGGTGGGGTAAATCCACAAGATAGTAGTCTTAAGGGTTTTTTGAAAGGTTTAGGGAAGTCTAAGTTTGTTTATCACTCAGGGTCCCATTGTGATCGCCATTATGTTAACTCCCCATAATTTTCTAGATTTATTGAGATACAAAGGTACAAGGTAACATCAAACCAAGCTTTGGAATCCTAGGACCTAGCCTTCCTGGATTCGGAGAGGGATATATCTAGTAGGTGCAAAGATGTGAACTTGTTCGCTGATTGGGGTTGATTTTAGGCTAGATTTTAGTGCAGGGTATTTTGATTGTTTTTGGTTGGGTATGATGCTCAGATAGGTTTAGATAGAAAACAAGGAATATTGTTAATTCATTGAGCAATGGAGTCAAACAAGGTCATGAATGAGTTCATCAATGGTTTCAAGAGAATTTGCAGCGCAATTTAACTTGGTTGGTGGATCTTTAAGGTTGTGAAGGATCATGAGATGGACATTAAAATTGAGAATAACAAGCTAATAAAGGGCAGAAACAGAATCCTTTATATACTTGTAAACTGAGGGAGTTAGAAGATTTATAAGAATAGAAAGAGAATCAAAGGCTTAAGCAAAACTGATCCATTTGATTTCAGACTGAAAGTAGATAATCAACCAAGACAACATTAAGACAAAACATAGAAAGGAAAAACTTATTGAATCTTTCATGGGTTTTATCATCAATATCAGGAAAAACATTTAACTTTCACAAGTAACTATAACCATAGAAGAAGAGACAAACCCTAGCATCCACAGTGACAGCTATGAGAGTTCCTTGAGACAATTTTAGTTAAGTAAGGCAAAGAACATGGTTAAGACAAACTTCTTTGACAAGCTATAGGCAAAGCTGCTTCAAAAGATGATTTCAAGAACATAGTACTTCAGAGGTAACAATATGCATGGCTAACCATAAATCATAATTGATACTAACTGATATAAATAATTCAAGAAAATAGACAAGCCAAAAACTTATTTGAGAGAAAAATATGAATTCTCTAACATATCTTAAGCAGAGGAAAACATTTAGGCAGTGAAGGAAACAAAAAGATCTAAGGTGCCATCAACAAGCATATATTAGTCTAAATTTTTTGTCCTACTGCAGCATAGATGGATGGAAAACATATGAGAAACTTAGAAAACATTAACAAGAGAAAACTTTACCATCAACCAGGCCTATGGATCCTGCAAACAGTCCTTCTCCATCAACAAGTGAATCAGATCATGCATAATCTCCAAGACATCAATTTCTTCAAGGGACTAAGTATTACTTCAGCATAAGTCATCAACATCCAACAAAATATACAAGAGCCTCATGCTCTATTTATGGAGAAAATGAGGAGGTGGAAACCCTAAGAGGCTTCCAGAAACCCTAATTTAGCCATAAATGTCATAAATGTGCTTAACAACCATGCAAGGCCCAAGACACATAAGAGATAAGGAAATAAATGAAACACACCAAAACATAACTCCCCAATCAAATCAGGAGTGTTTTATCCGAAAAAATATTAAAAAACCAATTTGTCATTAATCAGTGTCTTTTGTTGACTTTTTGGCAAAACACAGTCTAGGGGCGCAGCGCCATATCAGTAGAAATTGGGGTCTGTTGTAGCTGAGTTTTGGACCCCTTCCCGGCATCGGATTCGGGCCCGTGATGGCTCGTTGGAAAGCTTGGAGAGTCTAGTTTCTAGAAATACTTGAGTTGTGCTGAATGGGTGCCACTTACCTACTTAAAATTCCAATATCACATTACTTCTCAACACGCAGCGCCAGGCCTGAAAATGAGGCAAAAAGGTCATTTTTTGAGGTGTTTTGTGACCTTTTGAGGGGGAAATAATGCTCCAAATGATTTGAAATTTTTTGTGGAGATTTCTAGAGACATAAAAACCAAAAAATTTAAACTTTAGCAGCTGAGGATTCCCCAAAAAAGATCTTAGCGCCTAGGGTGTTGCGCTCCTAGGGGCCAAAATTTTGAAAAGAAAAAAGTTTCCGGATTTACCTCAAACTTGGTGGAGAGGTCATTCAAGGGTTTGGATAAGCCTATGAAAAATATTTAGCCATGTCTCTAAGTTTTTATTGGTCTTTACCTTCTTTGAGTTCTCGAAATTTAATTCCTCCTTACTGATTTTTCATTGTCACTTTGTTCCTCTTTTTCTTCACTACCCTCTTGCTCAGCATGAAAACCACTCTCTTCTTTGTCTTCTATGAGCTGATTTTTCTCAAGACAATCATGACTCTTTCTTAGATTGTCTTGGGTACTTAGATAGATGCCTTCCTCATCTGGTTGTTCTCCTTCTTCATTGCCTTATTCTTCACTTCGTTCATCCTTTTGGCTGCTTTCACTGATTTTATCTTGTATTAACTTGCAGAAGTTTTGTAGAGGCTGAAAACCCTGATTTTGAAAGTCTTTGGCAAAAATTTTGAAGTGTTGCTAGGGGTGCAGCGCCAGTCTGTCTATGCGCAATGCCATTTTGCAGAAGGAATTTGGAGGCCTTCCCAGCGTCAGAATGAGCTCCATGTAGCTCGTTGGAAATATTATGGAGTCTAATTTCCAAATATACAATTTTTTTCCTATTTGGAGTTTATTTTCCTAGCCAAAAATTGATTCTCCCAAAACTGGTAAAAAAGTCCTGAATGATGGTGCAGAAATGTAGAGTGCTGGTGCAGACCACTTTTGGATGACTTCCTCAATTCAAAATTGAGCTCGTGATAGATCATTAGAAATCTATTTAATCATATTTGTCATTTGACTCATTAAGCAATTCATTTGGACACTTCAATTGTGAGAAAAATGAATTTTCCCAAGGTCACTCCAGAAGTGCAAAATTTCTCCCATGACACGTATAGTTTTGACACCGATCTCAAACCATGATACTTGTGTAAACAATAAAGGAGAGTTTTCTTGTTGGCCCTATTATTCTTAAAAACCTCTCTCACTTTTGCCAAATTCGTCTTTGTTTGGTCAGAAACACAATTTGAAGCAAAACTAGCCCTAGGTGTGACACATGGCTTGTCTCTTGGAATGAATTCCTGGAAAATGATGGAGGCATGATGTTTATGAGCTGGTATATAATTATTCTTGCTGACATGATCTATATAATTAATCCTTTTCTCTTGTGCCTCCTTTTCATATCAAACCCTAGCTTAGTTGGAAGAGGAAATTAGGGTTTGGTGTGAGGATTTAGGACTGCCTTGCAGAGGGAGGGGAATGAAGGGGTTAAGGGTTGTCTAAATTTTTGGGGAAATTTTTGGGGATAGGGATATATGTTAGGGAGTAGGGGAAAGTGGAATTTCAAGAATTGAGTGATGGGAAGTGGTCCAAAAGGTCAAAACACAGACCTTGTCTCAAAAAGTGTCAAATTGTGGCAATAGACTAGCTTTTGTAGGAAAATGATGATTTTGAGGGATAGGACAGATGGGGAGTGTTTTTGAAGGTATATTAAGAATAGGAGGAGGTGTAAGAGCATCAAGATACAAGCCTTGTGGATGATTTAATCATGGAGGTCATGAAACCAAGAGAAATTCCCTTAAAAACCCTAGATAGGCAATGGAGGAGTTTAGGCAACAAACAAAAATAGAGGGTTGAGGCCAAAAGTGGTGAAACATAGTGGTAATGAGTGACATGAGCCCAGATGGGTCTTCTGGGATGGGTGAGCTGAGCTTGACATGATGGAATGATGAAATAGTGAAAATTTATTTGAAGGGTAATGAAGGCCGCGAGATTTCTAGAACTCATAATGTTCATGAACATTGTTTCTAGAAATCTAGAACCGATACTTAGTCATATTTAGATAGTGAAAATTATTGATGACTAACAGCAGTATCTAAATAATGGCTTTGGAATTGAGCCAAGATGTGGATAAGATGAAGTGAAATCCTTCAAGAGGCCTCTCAAGAAGGAGAGGAAATCCTAAACAGGAATCCCTCGTGCTAAGCAGCACTGCAACTCTGCTGAACAACCGGAGTGTGCAATTTTTCTGAATAGAAAAATAATCAAATGTTCCAATATATCTCAATATGGCTTCTTCCTCCTCTTCTTATACAAGTGAATGCCTCTTTGCCATGGACGCCACACATTAGGGTTTAATCCACAAAGAATATTTCTCCCTCCAACACTGCGTTGTCTTCTCATGCAAGCTACACCTCTTAGGCGGCGTTGTCGACTTGGTCAAACTTGACGTTGTCCCCATTCAAATTGCCCCCTTTTTACAATGGAAGGTGCAAAATAAGTTGCTCCATTGATCCTTTTCACATTATGAAGGATCGTATTCCTACTTATGGGCCTTTTACCCATTTTATTCACCTCCTAGATGAAATAAGCAAAAATTAATGTTCCAAATTATTGTCGGAAAATTTTGGAACATCACAAAAGGCCTCAAAAGTCAACAAAAGTGACTAAAGTTGATGAAACTTAATGTGAAAATCGATTAACAAAGTTAATACATTAGAAATATTCTCCATTAGGCCTCCCAAAGTCCGATAAGCATTTACTCTGTATTAATTGTATTAATTGAATAATTAGACCTTCCTTCCACTCCACCTTCTCAATTTACCTATAAATATCATAAGAGGAGCCCATTGTAAATGTTTGTTGAAGACTTATTGAATGTAAATAGTTGTTGAGGTTGTTGAAGCTCTATTAGTAATTGAAGAAAGATAGGCTAAGAAGAGAATTTTGAAGTTGTAAAGACCTACTGGACTTGAAGATTGTAACTGATATGAACATCAAATATACAAGTTGATTTATGGGATCTTGGTCTATGTCAATGGTGATGTTTTTATTACTGTAATTGTTGTTTTTCTCATGTTTTCCATAATGTCCACTTTCTCTAATAAAGAACAGCAAGTTTATATTAGGATTTACTTTTAAAAGTACCCTAAATCTCACTGATAAACTTTATCTTTATGTTTTCTTCTAATTGTGTTTTGAGGATAATTCAATAGAGTATAACCAGTGAATTGTTGGTGAGCCCATGTTTCCTGAGTACAGCTTGAGATATTGTCTTTGGAAGTTCTTGAAAATTCTCCTAAGTAAAGTTGAACTGGAGAAGTTTATGGTTAGCCCTGTCCTCTAGTTTATTTCCAATAGTTGCTTTGAAAAGATCCCTTAAGAGTATGTTGAAAGCAGGCTAGGTTAAAATTCCTTACTTGATCTTAGGCTATTCTTTGTTTATCTTAAATGTTTTCCATTGAGATTATGCTGAAATCACAATAGGTTCAAAGTCCTTACCTGATCTTAGGCTGCCCTTTGTTTTCTTACATATTTTCTCCTTTCACAACACTTCTTAATGTTCCATCTCACCAATCTGCCTAAAGAGATCCTTTAATATAGATGACTCACCCCATGGACCATTATTGAAACTTGATGTGCAATTAAATCATTTTGTGACTCCATAGCCCAATGGATTGATACTGTCTCTTACCTATCCTATCAGCTGAACCATTCTTTCAACTTGATCACACCTTACCCTTCAAAAAATTCCTTTATTTTGATGATATCCTACCCAACCAAAACCAAAACAAACCCCTTGTATTTCATAACTAGCCTAATATCATATCATAAGCCTTAAAGATATATCCTTTGAAAACACTTATATAAAGAGACCTCTCTCTGAGTCCAGGAGGGCTATATCCTAGGATTCCAAAGTGGTTCTGATGTATGCCTTGTAGTGTTTGTTCTTTCCAATATTGCAAACTACAGGAGTCCTAACTGTTGAACAGTGGAAAAGGTATGAATTCACTATGTGTTTTCTCATTCTTTTACTTTAAAAATAATCCTTTTTACCCTAGAAAGATGATTTATTACAAGAATTATGGTAGAATTGTAAAGACTTATGTTTATTGTAAAAAGATGACTAAATATTGCTTTTTGTTTCCAAAAATAGGAATTAGATGAGGTGAACAGCTATATCAGAGGCGAGGCTGATATAAATGCAACTGTTGTTCATCCAACTGCATCTCTAATAAAATCCAACCGCATCGCTAAGAAAAGGCAGGGGACAACTCAGCTTCAGTCAAAGTAAATCATGTGATAACTAAAAGAAGGGAAGCGAATCCCTCAGGATCCTTCGATCCTAAGGGATTGTTCAAGCCTCATCTTATTCCTCGTCTTGTCCATCAGAGTATGATATATAAGGCAACGCATTTAGTGATTAGGAGATGGGAGATTCTTGGATTCAAACATTTCTTTTGTAATATTACGTTTTATTGACTCTCGAATTTAGAGAGAGATCTCTGTAATACTTTATGTTCGATTAATATAAAGGCACATTTCATTTCATCTTTCAAGTTCTAAAGTAACCCAGCAGTGTTTCACTGGTGCTAAGGGCCCGGCCCTGGTGGAATTACTCTGTTGTTTGTATTTCTATCCTTTTCTTACTATCTTGTGATAATTTCATTACGATTACTGAGTTATTTGATTGCTGTTGGATTGAATTCAGATTTGTCGTGAGCATTTATGAATTGCACTACTCTTCTATCTTAGCAAGAATTGTAATTGACTGTCTTATTCATCTTGCTATCTCTATAAATATTTGTTGTTCTATACTTAATCCTAGTTGCTGTCCCATTGGTTTATGGTTAATTCTGATTGACTGTTTCATAGTGTTGGCTGTCGACGGGGTTGAAGTATTAAGAAGATTCGTTGCTTGATTGTATTAAGTTTATATTTGTTTTTCAATTAATGTTTGTTGTTCCATTCTTGTTTGTTGTTCATTTCTGATTCATAGGTTCAGATTAGCAGAGAGATTATTTACAGTTGTTGTTCCTTTCCAACTCTTGTTATTAGAAGAAGTTCTTTTCAGTTATTTTCATCAGTAAGTAGTTCAAGTTTGATTTCATTTTGATTGCTTAAAGAACAGGACCATCAACTGTAGAGGACATTGGTTACTGCTTCCAAGTTCCCAGATTGTTTGTCTTGCCTCAGTGTGATTTCGATTGCATCAATTTCTAAGGGAATGATTTATTGTTATTATATCCCTGATTCATGTTTTTCAGAATGAGTGGTTAAGATTTCATAGTATTTTCATTCATGTTTCTGTAATTATATTTCTTTACAAGCATCTGTTTACTCTTGTATCTAGCATACTGTACTACATCTTTCATAGCATTACTCTTAGTTAATTGTAGTCTCAGACAGAGTACACTCTTGAAATAAAAGGTCGCTCCCGGATTGATAATTAATGTAGGATAAATAGGTGTTTAAAAGATACCCTTTTATGACCCAACATTTTGGCACCGTTGCCGGGGAGAGTGTATGCCATTTCAAAGGAGTGATGCACAATTGATTTTCTTCTGCTCGCAAAGAATTGGGTATTAAAGATGGAAGGTAAGAACCTGCGCATCGAGCAAGGAACACACTTGCTCACAGCCCGCTTCATAGAAAAATTAGGTAAGCTTCTTTCTTTAGGTAGGAATGAAGGCTTGTTTTCTTGAATGAATAAACCAGCTAAGCAAAAAAAAAAAATCCTAAACCTAAAAAACCTAAGGGACCGGTGACCCTTGGGCGAACAACCTTTATTGAAGAAATCCTTAAAAATACTGAATCTCAGCCATCAGTAGGACCTAGGAAAGTCATCTCTAGACAGCCTACTAGTTCCCTTCATGCCACAGAATCACCATCTGAAGCCTTTGCTGAGATACATAGTCAAACAGTGGGAATTAAGCAAGATTACCAAGAAATTGAGAATCCCTGCCTAATTTTCCATCAAGAAGGGAACTCTAGTAATCTCCGTGAAGGAGAAAGGGAAATAGGAGAAGTAGAAGAACCAAAATCTCCTCTTGAAACAGTCGAAATAGTAAGCAGTCCAGATAAGGGAAGTGTTGTTAAACTTGTTCAAAACCAAGGTCCTGAATCACCTCAAATAGTAGGACAACAAGGAATACTTATTGTTCCAGACCAGGGAAGTGTTGTCAAGACCATTCCTAATCCTTCCAATAAGCCTAGGAATTCCCTTGAGATCCCATAAGGATATTGGCACATCTTTGACCAAATGGCCCAGAACCAAAATTAGAACCAACAAACCCCCGAGCAAACCTCTACACTGCAATATCCTATAGTAGATGTTGCAGGTAATGCGCCTATGAAAGCCATTCCCCTTCAACATATTCCCACATTTCATGGCTTAACATCAGAAGATCCAGATGCATTTCTGTTTGAATTCGATGTGTTATGCAGGGGGTATGACTATACCACCGATCCCCAAAAATTAAAACTATTTCCTTCCACATTAAAAGGAGCAGCCTTACGATGGTTTATGGGGTTAGGTGGGGGTGTCATAACTGATTGGGATCAGATGAAAGCTTCGTTTTTAAAGAAATATCAAGATTATTGCAGGTCTCGGGAACTAAAAGAAGAAATATTCCAAATGACAACAAAACCAAATGAAACCCTGGAAGAATATGTGGAACGGTTCCAATACAATATTCAGATATCTTCTTATGCATCCTTACCCTTACCTAATAATGTGCTAAAAACTACATTAATTAGGGGAATGAAAGATCAGTGGGTTGAAGCATTGAATATTATGGGAAAAGGTGATATATATCAGTAAAGCTATGATAACATCATTGATTTGTGTATCAGGAGTTCGAAGGAAAACACAAGGCTAAAATCAGGAGAATGTGACATGATTATAAGGGACAACAAGACCTCCAATGAACGTGTAACTCATGCAGAGATTGGAAACTTGCTGGAAGATTTTAAAATAGATATACTAGGGACTCTAACAACGCAGTTCGACATTATGCAAGCCAAACAAAAGAAAGCAGAAGTAGAGAAAAATTTGGCAGTATTTTGTCCTAGATGTAGGAAGAAACACAGCCACAAAGAGTGTCTGCTGGATGTAATCAAAGTTTGTGCCATTTGCATGAAATATCACCCCACAGAAGGATGTCCCTCGCTTCCTGGCCTAAAATCATTTTATAAGGAGAAAGAAGAAGAATTAGAAGTGGTATGTCTACTTAATCAGTGCCGACAATGGCAACCACGATAATCAGGTATGCCAACTAATCCATTGTGTTCTTTTCAGCCTCCTCAAGACAATGGAATGTGGCAAAATCAACCACGTTTCCCCAATTGGTCACAACAGCCATTTCCTACATCATCATGGCCAAATCAAACAAATCAAAATAATTGGCTAAATTTTCCTTTCTGCCCACTGTTTTGGAAAAACAATGCTTATCCAACACAATGGCCCCCCTCTACTTCGCAGAGTCAGGCCTGGAAGTCAAACTAGCAAAGACCTACAAATTAGTCAGCTGGAACAATTCCTCTCTCTCAACCTACACTGCCAGCTCCCTATACAAACCCCCAGACCAACTTAAGACCACAACTCCCAGCCCAGCCCAACCCGGACCCAAACAATAGGCCAGTTTAGTTTGTCCAAATAATGGAACCCCCAAAATTAGAAATAGAACTGAGGGAGTGTAATGACCTTCAATTAAGGTCCAGGCGTATAGTAGAAATAGAGAGAAACGAAAATGTTCATATTGAATATCTGTTACCTGTAGAAAAAACATTACAATAGGGGAAGGAGGTTCAACAACAAGATCAACAACAAGTAACAACCTCTTCTCCACCATTCCCAGAACGATTAATCATACCACGCCCATTGGAACATCCTGATTTTGATCTTCTGCGAGAATTAAAAATTTTGTGTATAAAAATCCCTCTCCTCCAAGCTATCCAAGACATCCCTATTTATGCAAAAAACATTAGCGAACTGTGCATAAAGACGCCAAAGAAGAGAACAACCACCAACCCAACTGTCCAAATAGTCGGTACTCTATCTAACTTATTATCAGGAATGGAAACACCTATAAAATATGAAGACCCAGGAAATCCTATAGTGATAGTGCAAATCAATGGGCAATTGTTCCCAAATGCCTTAGTTTATTTGGGAGCTGCAATCAATATCCTAACAACCACCACCTATCAAAAACTTGGCATTACATCGCTAGAACCAACAACAACCTTATTAGAATTGGCTGATCGATCGGTAGTCAAACTAGACGGTACACTACAAGATGTAATGGTATCTGTAGATTCCTGGGAATACCCTGCTGACCTCCTTGTTATCAACCCAAAGAACTGGCTGGATGGAAACCCGTTAATCCTAGGTAGACCTTGATTGGCAACTGCCGATGCCTATATTGGATGTCGACAAGGCAACATGACAATAACAAGGGGAAACTATGTCAAGAATTTAAGTTTATATTCCCTAGCCCAACCAAGCCTATCCATAATTAAAACAAGAAAACAACTTGTATCATATCTTATGGAAAATATGAGATCACCTCTAACCATAGAAGATGCCCTTGATTTTAAATACCAAACAGAGGATGATATCATTAATAGTCTTATTAATAAACCACAAATCAGATCCCATCTACAATGTCACATGATCAAGGCAGCATTTGATAATAAAGAAGAAGAAGATCCTCTGAAAGACAGTCCTGATCAAGTAATACCCACTACTTCTATGTATAATAACAAGATTGTAGAAATTGAGCCGGGAAAAACTCTAAACATTAACAAAAATCTGACTGCTGAACAAGAAGAGAAGTTGGTCCAATTACTATGGAAATACAAAGTAGCCTTTGCATGGGATTACCCAGACATGAAGGGAATTGACCCCCAATTATGCACACACCACATCTATATCGAAAAAGATGCGAGACCCATTCGCCAACCCCAAAGAAGAATAAACCCTCACCTTAAAGATATTGTGAAAGCTGAATTACAGAAACTATTGGATGTCAATTTCATCTACCCAATATCTGATAGCAAGTGGGTCTCTTCATTAGTAGTGGTACCAAAGAAGAACGGGAAGTGAAGAATATGTCTAGATTACCGTGAAATTAACAAGGCAACACAGAAAGACCACTTTCCCCTTCCTTTCATTGACCAGGTATTACACACATTGGCAGGAAATAAATTCTTTTCCTTCCTCGATGGCTTCAGTGGGTACAATCAAATCCAAATTGCCCCTGAAGACCAAGAAAAAACTACTTTTACCTATCCTTGGGGGACATTTGATTACCGATTCTTACCCTTTGGCCTATGCAATGCCCCTGCTACATTTCACAAGGCCATTCTCAGCATATTTTCAGATTTAATAAATGAAGGGCTCGAAGTACACATGGATGAATTCACACCTTACAGAGATGATTTTGAGCTAGCATTAGAAAATTTAGAAAAGGTGTTGCAAAGATGTATTGACACTAGGCTTTGTTTAAGCCATGAAAAGTGTCATATGATGATGACCGAAGGATTTATCTTAGGGCACTATATTTCAACAGTTGGAATTCAGGTACATCCAGCTAAAATTCAGATAATTTTGTTAATACCCACACCCACCACACAAACAGAGGTACATAGCTTTCTTGGATTTTCTGGCTATTATAGGAGATTTATAGAACATTATTCTCAAATAGCTGCACCTTTATATGCATTAATAGGAAATGTTGATTTTATTTGGACAGATAAATGTGACAATGCCTTCAACAATCTGAAAAAGCTTGTCTCAACAGCCCCAGTGCTGAGGGGCCCAAATTGGAATTTTCCATTCCAAATTTCATCTGATGCCTCAGACACAGCGATTGGAGTAGTGCTTGGGCAGGAGGAAGATAAAAAACCATATGCAATATATTATATTAGCAAAAATCTAGCTCCTACTGAACTAAATTATAGTATTACTAAGAAGGAATTTTTAGCTGTAGTACATGTTGTAAATAAGTTTAGACATTATATAACTGGGTATCCTGTAGTACTATATACTGATCAATCCGCCATTAAATTTTCAGAAAATAAACCTGTTACAAATGGAAGAGTGACAAGATGGTTGATTTTATTGCAGGAATTCGACATTACAATCAAAGATCGACCTGGAAAGGAGAACCCTGTAGCTGATTTTTCGTCAAGAATGCCAAAGCCAACAGATACAGAAGCAGTTGAAGACCACTTCCCAGATGAACATTTTTTCGCTGTTACTATCAGAACCCCATGGTATGATGATATAGAAAATTATTTGGCAATAGGTAAATTACCTAAACATCTAACCCTTAATGAACGAAAGCATATAATACAGTGTAATACCCGATTCTCTTGGATTGGGGGCTACCTGTTTCATACAGGGTCAGATATGAAAATTAGGGGATGCGTTCGGGAGGACGAGGTATTTGATATTTTGAAAGCATGCCATGATGGGCCGTGTGGCGGACATTTTTCAGATTGTAGAACCGCCCATAAGATTTTACGGATAGTCTATTATTGGCCTACCATTTTTAAAGATGCCAAAAAATTTGTGCAGGCCTGTGATAGTTGCCAAAGGGCGGGCCACGCTGGGTAGTCTAACGAAATGCCTTTGAACCCTCAACTAGTAATTGAACCATTTGAATGTTGGGCGCTCAATTTTGTTGGCCTTATTAGCCCCCCCATCAAACCAAAAAACATACATCCTAGTTGCAACCGAATATGTCACTAAATGAGTTGAAGCAGAGGCGCTTTAAAAAGCTACAGAGTACTCTGTAATACAATTTCTTTTCCAAATATTTGTGTGATATGGCCTCCCGAGGGACATAATAAAAGATGGAGGACCGTAGTTTGTGGGTAATAAAATAGCTGAAATATTACAGAATTACCACATTCAGCACAAGATTACAACCCCATACCACCCACAAGAAAATGGCCAAGTAGAGAGCATGAACAAAGTGATTGAATCCATATTGACAAAATTTTTTGCCTCACACAGACATGACTGGGCCTACAAGCTGCCAGAAGCCTTGTGGGCATACCGAACAACATGGAGAGCCACTACGGGATATTCACCGTATCAATTGGTATTTGGAAAAGAGCCCATCTTACCAATATAATTTGAAATTTAGACATTAAGAACAACCCAAAAGATGGGTTTAGATTTAAACGAGGCCCAGGCCAAAATACTGCAGCAAATTAATGAGTTAGATGAAATTAGGCTCTCTGCACTTCAGCACACAACGTTAATTCAACAACAGAGAGCAAAATGGAACGACACCCTTATCAAAGAAAAGATATTCCACGAAGGAGACTGGACACTCCTATATTATTCTAGGTTTCGATATTTTCCAGGGAAACTCCAGACATGATGGCTTGGACCTTACGAAATACAAAAAGTGCATGATAACGACATTATTCCATTAACCACCATTGATGGATCTGGACATTCCTTCAAAGTAAATGGTCATCGAGTACGATTATATCATAAACCTCTTACTCAAGAATCCTTCTATCAAAAATTATGGGAAGATTCTACCATGAAAATTCTGGCTGAAGGGGATAACCCCTCCTCGGCACCCATTTATTAAATCATTTCTTTTCTTTAAAATTTGTACATAAAGATTGTTCATTTATTTTGATTGTTTGTTTCATGGAATTCTATTTTTTCAAAACACTGTTTATTTTGTTTATTTTGATTTTTTATTGTTCCTTTCTAAAGGAACAACATTTTTGCTGTTCCTTTTGAAAGGAACAACAGCTTTGTTGAGAGTGTTTTCACTGTTCCTTTTGATAGGAACGACAGTTGTGTTGTTTGTTTTCGTTGTTTCACAGATTGTTTTGTTGTTCCTTTCGAAAGGAATAGCAGTTTCACAGATTCTTTTTTTCTGTTCGTTTCGAAAGGAACAACATTTACACAGATTGTTTCTGCTGATCCTTTCTAAAGGAACAACACCTTTTGAGTGGATTATTTTTTTGTTTTAGACCAGCATTTTGAGGATTTTTCATGACTCTTCTAAAGGCAAACATACCATTTACACAAAATCATACAAATTAAAGGTTACTGGAATCAGCAAATCAAAAGAAATCGTCATTTTTAAGAAAATTGTTTGGTAATAATAAGAAAAAGGAAAAAAGGACATAATCAATAACATGACTTTACTGTCTTACTATCACTAGAATTAATATGATCAATTATCCTTATCATGTTGGTTATTCCCCAAATTTTATAACTTTCTTTGATTTTTACTTATGGAGTAGGAATAAGGGCATATTATTTTCTATTGAGATGTTTAGACTCCTTCCACATCCCTACTCTTAAGGAGTGCTAAGCCATCCTTTATATATAAGTAGGAAAGTGCTATATGAAAAATTTATATATTTCACTAATAATCTTATGATATGGAAGATGGAGGATAGGGGGTTTCATCACGAGCCGGCTTGCCCACTTTTCACTTCATCCCGGTGAATGGCATTGTGATTTAACTGGTCACCAATCCAGCACAATGGCCTCCGTTATGACATTTAACAAGCACTTCCTCAGCATAAATAAAGGACACTGGTTCCAAGGGTGAGAAAGAAAATTTGTCAAGGTTATGGACACCTGTGGGCAACAAAGCTCTGTTGATCGTATTGGAGTCACATTTGTACACATAAATAGTAATATTAATCCCTTTTTCCTATATCTCTATCTAAATATAAAATGAAAGTATGAATCCTCAACCCTTGATTTCGAACCTATTATACATGAAAATCATCATAAATCGATCACATTAGTTTGAGTGGGTAATAACGCATTTTTACTTATGTTCATCTTCATCTGTCCCTTCTCCTTATCTTTAAATCATTACAAAAAATTTCTATATCTACTTACGATTTATCACACGCATCGATTTTAGTAAATGCTATAATTTGATTGATTGTATCATAATTATGCCTACTTTTTCCTGCTATACAATTTCTGTGCAGTACTTTCCTCTCTTAATTGACGGTCGAGGATGAACTATCATCCTCCAGGGGGGGCACAGATGTCTCTTAATCTCTGCATGCAGATCAAATCCCTACATTATTTTTTACCTGTATGCGAATCAAATCCCTACATTCTAGGGAATAACAAAAAATTAATGATATTATTCCAATTCACCGTGCTGTGTTGTTCCATTACAATCACTGTGTGTTTGGAAATAGGTAACATTGTGCAGAGACGATGGAAGGATGACCAATTCATAGTGAGCTGCAAGTGATAGTTGTTTCTGATGCTACACGGGAGATTATGGAAAAATTCAGATGGATTACATATTTCACGAGGCTGCAACAACCCCATGAAACAGTGGCTACCAAGTTTTTACAAAATTTGCAGCAAGGATACTCCATGGTTAGAGGAAGACAGATAGTTGTAACAGATGAAATAATTGCAGAGGTGTCTGGTCTACCAGCGCAAGGAACCATATGGACTCAGAAATAGGTTAGGCTTCAAGAAGCCATGAAGATTTTCCAGGATGACTGACAGACATTAGTCATCAAAGGCAAAGGAGTTCAGCCGACATCATTGGGAGAACCATGGATGGAATTGGCCAAGATAGTGTAGGCCTATATAACATGCGACGGAAGGAAAGACATGGTAAGACCTCGCCACCTTAAGTTATTGGCAGTATTAAAGAAGAAATGCACTGTAAATTTGCCTGCATTTTTAAATTCCTTACTGCATGATGTTGCCCGTAGTATAAGAAAATATCGGCATGTAGACATGGTGGTAAGCCACCATTGCCTAATCAGATTAATAGTGAGTCGTAGTCTCGCCCAACAACAGACTAGTTGGGAAGAGTTGATATTTTTGATTAATGGAGGATTAGCCTTACCTGCCCCAAAATATAAGAGAATGGCTAGCTTAGCAGCTGAGCCATCTAATCGTAGATATTCCTCCCGTTCCAAAAGAAGTAGGGGAATAATAGAAGGACTTCCGGGTAGCAGTAGCCAGCCCTTTGAATTACCCAGCTCGGAGGATGAAAAATCTCCACAATTGGAAGGAAGAAGTCCTCGTATTGATGAAGAAGAGGAAATTGAGGGAGAAATTCGCTACTCAGATGAAGAGGAAATGAGCCACCACACCAGTGGTGAGAAACAAACTAGTGCAGAAGAAGGAAGTAATGAAGAAGAGGAAATTGAGGGAGAAATTCGCTACTCGGATGAAGAAGAAGGTAGTTACCATACCTACAAGGAGGACAAAGATAATCACAACAGTGAAAGAGAAGGAACAGAGCCTCCCGAAAACACTACTGCAATTTCACCACGAATTCGTTTGCAAGAAGATCAATTGGCCCACATTTTGGCCAATATGAGTGACTATGTGCAGCCTCATAGCCCTCTCGACCTTAATATTGATATCAACCAATTGCAAGAGCACCCTGTTGTCAACAAATAAATGGCTAAAGAAATGCTGGATGAAATAGCAAACCCTAATGAAAGGATGGAATCAGCTGGGGTTGCTTCCCCTGAGAAGCATGAACAAGAAAAGGGGAACACTGAAGCAGTTTCCCAACCTGAAAATTCTCAGGGGATTGCAGATTCAATTGAGGGTATAACTCCCGAAGAATTTACCTAAGGGCATATGAACATTGAGGAAGAACCCCAAGAAGAAAACAGAGAAACGAGCCTAACTAAAGGCATGGCTAATGAGAACCAAAACCCTGATGAGCAAGTAGGTCCAGAAAAAGGAGCAGTCATTCCATTAAGAAAAAGGAAGAAAGTAACTAAGATTGATAAGCTTCAGAGGGAATGAATGAAGCTTCAGAGACTCGTGGAACAACTCAGACAAACCATTAGGGTTCTTATAATGAAAAAAATGCCCAAGCGAACCCCAAAGATAAGAAGCATAGCTAACAAGCGAGCTTTGAAAAAGAGGAAAATGGCCAGTAAATTGAACCCCCAAGTTGCAGAAGCTATGGCTGAGCCTAATCATGGAGATACGGAACAACAAGTCGCTATTCCAGAGGAAGATGTTCCAGAAGGACCCACTGCAAGTGAAAATATGCAAGCTAGTAGTTAGAATACTTTCAGTGACCCTACATTAGATAGACTCCAAGAGGAGTTGGCACAAGCTCGATTGGGAAGGGAAAAATTGGAAGAAGACACTGTCCCTAGGAGAAGGTATCAAGAGTTGCAGCAATAGATGAAGACCATCCATGAAGCAGAGGCTGAAGTCCACGAGAAGTGTCGAAAGGCATAGGAGAAGGCTGAAAAGGTAATGAATCAATTAAAATTAGCCCATAATCGAATGGACACTCTCTACTCATTGTACACCGATGTCTTAGCTTGTAGATGCCCTACCAAGAACTATGCTTTATTTCTATTAGAAGATATTTACAGCTAACTATTAGGGCAGTTAGGGAAAGAAAATCTATAGAGCTAAAAACGATTATTTTGTAACATGCTGCAAACTCTATGGGGTAAAGGTACAACGCTTCTTGTGTGAGTTTTATTTTCATAATCTCATATTGGAAAATGATAGTGAGACAAATCCTAGCCCTTTTGTGGGTGATATCCAATACCAGGCATTTATTTCTTTTGTTGTTAATTAGTTAAAATGGCTTAAATCCTATAATGTTTTTCAAAGGCAGGAAAATGAATTAGATTTGTGGGTTAGCAGTGAACCTAAGCACCCATTACAACTATGGGCTAGGCAGAAGAATTTGATGACAAAGGAAGGTGTTATCCAAGCATTGGGGCCTGTCCATAAATCAATTATCTTGAATGGGATAGACTATTTCCTATCTATTAGAAACTAGGCTTACATAGAAGCTAAGGTCCGATGGGGAATTTCCAATCGGAATGTTCAAAATAAAGAACCATTTAACTATAAAAACTTTGGATTAGCCGCAGACTGCTTGGTTTCCTATAGCCACCTCATTTTGAGAGAAGGACCATTCTGGCTAGGGTGTAGGTTTTGAATCCCCATTGCATGGTATCCTGCTACAGATTACAAAGCCATTTATGAAATGCCTGAAGGACAAACAGAGCATGTCTTCGAAGCATTAGCTGCAATGCATGGTTTTAGGCCTTTTGATGAAAGACCTTATCCATCTTATTCTTTAACTTCCCTGCATGTGAACTATATTTTTCATGAGGACATGAAAAAGGGTAAGAAGGGGGGTATGTTGAGCAGTGGAAAATGTATGAATTCACTATGTGTTTTCAATTTCTTTTAATTTAAACATAATGCTTTTTACCCTAGAAAGATGATTTATTACAAGAATTATGGTAGAATTGTAAATATTTATGTTTACTGTAAAAAGATGACTAAAGATTGCTTTTTGTTGCCAAAAACAGGAATTATATGAGGTGAATAGCTATATCAGAGGCGAGGCTGAGATAAATGCAAGTGCTGTTCCTCCAGCGTTAGACCAAATCCTTCCAAGGACAAGGAAATCTAAATGCATTGCCAAGAAAAGGCAGGGGACAGCTCGGCTTCGGTCGAAGTAAATCATGTGATAACTAAAAGAAGGGAAGTGAATCCCTCAGGATCCTTCAATACTGAGGGATCACTATTTAAGCCTCATATTATTCCTCGTCTTGTCCGTTAGAGTCTGATATATAAGGCAACGCCTTTAGTGATTAGGAGATGGGAGATTCTTTCATTCAAACATTTCTTTTGTAATATTACATTTTATTTACTCTCGGCTTTAGAGAGCGATCTCTGTAATACTTTATGTTCGATTAATATAAATGCGTGTTTCATTTCATCTTTCAAGTTCTGAATTAAACCAGTAGTGTTTCACTAGTGCTAAGGGTCCGACCCTGGTGGAATTACTCTGTTGTTTGTATTTCTATCTTTTTCTTACTATCGTGTGATAATTGCATTATGATTACCGAGTTGTTTGATTGTTGTTGGATTGAATTCGGATTTGCTGTGAGCATTTATGAATTGCACTGCTCTTGTATCTTAGCAAGAATTGTAATTGAATGTCTTATTCATCTTGCTATCTCTATAAAGCTTTTCTATTCTATACTTAATCCTAGTTGTTGTCGCATTGGTTTATGGTTCATTCTGATTGACTGTTTCATAGTGTTGGTTGTCGACAGGGTTGAAGTATTAAGAAGATTCGTTGCTTGATTGTGTTAATTTTATATTTGCTGTTCAATTAATGTTTGTTGTTCCATTCCTATTTATTGTTTATTTCTGATTCATAGGTTCATATTAGCAGAGAGATTATTTACAGTTGTTGTGTACACATAGGAATTACAAGTTGCTGTTCCTTTCCAACTCTTGTTATTAGAAAAAGTTCTTTTCAGTTATTTTCTTCAGTAAGTAGTTCAAGTTTGATTTTATTTTGATTTCTTAAAGAACAGGACCATCAACTATAGAGGACATTGGTTACTGCTTCCAAGTTCCCATATTGGTTGTCTTGCCTCAGTGTGATTTCAGTTGCATCGATTTCTAAGAGAATGAGTTGTTGTTACTGTATCCCTAATTGATGTTTTTCAAAATGAGTAGTTAAGATTTCAGAGTATTTTCATTCATGTTTCTGTAATTAGATTTATTTACAAGCATCCATTTACTCTTGTATCTAGCCTACTGTACTACATATTTCATAGCATTACTCTTAGTTAATTGCAGTCTCAGACAGAATACACTCTTGAAATAAAAATTCGCTCCCAGATTGATAATTAATAAAGGATAATGAGGTGTTTAAAAGATACCTTTTTATGACCCAACACTAACATAGTGGCGACCATGCTGGGGAAAAAATATTGAGTAATAGATAACTTCACAACTCAACGAACCCCTATTGCTAAATGAATAAAGTGTCACCAAGACTGGTTATTATTGATTGTTGATGGTGAACAACAACCAAACCTTGAAAACAAGTAAAAATCCTTCACCTGGCGATTCCATTGGTATTCAGTAGGCCTGCTGACCCCACTAGTTTTTCCTAAGACTCCACTAGGAAATTCTTTTATCCTTCATACATCATTCAAACCCAGTTAAGAAGACTTCGAGGATTGAATTTTCTTTGAAAAATATTAGTTAGCCTTTTTAAATACTGTCATAATTGGCTGAACTTTTCTCATCGTTAGGTCTAAAAACACCACATAGTGGCTTCTAGAAGAATTTATACTAGAGCCTATCCTGACCCAAATCATCCTAAAATAGTTGATAATCCAGAAAGTATTCTTAGGAAATCTCCTAAATCCATGACTTCAACTATTGTCAGACCAGTTCATAGAGCTAATTATGTCCCTAAAACTCTCTCAGCTCTACAAGATACACAAGTTGAGTTACCATTCGTAAGAAACCCATCCAGAACTAAGTCACTTAGTGATATAGATCAGATAGACTTTGAGTCTCCACACTCACCCCAACATAGTGGTGAACACATTGATAGCAGAGAAACCACCCCACCTGATCTACATTTCATTCATAACTTTGGTTTCTCTCATCCTAGATCTACTCAACAGTCTCTTGCTAGTCCAAGTACTTCTGTTATTCATACACCCACTGTTCAAACTAATCCATTCCATCCTCCCCATCCTTTCATAAACCCTCCACTTGTAAACCCCCCATTTTTTCCACAACCTCCTATCATGGAAGCATGGTATGCTCCTCTATTCCTTCCTTTACCTTTAGTAAATTTTCCACAGGACTATCAATCCAAGATTCCATTATATGATGCTAGTGGTTCTAGTACTGCTCAACTACATGTGGAAAATATGAATGACTATTTTGATATAAATGAGTTAGATGATGAAACTGTTAAACTTAGATTGTTTGCTCAAAGTTTAGGGGGAGAAGCAAGAAAATGGTTCAAAAGCTTAACCCCTAATAGTATTAATGACCTCCAAGCTTTCCATCAATCATTCATAAACAAATGGGAAATTAGGAAGAACCCTCTCCAAATACTTTCAGATTACAACAACCTCAAGAGAAACACTTGGGAAAGTGTTCAAAATTATTGCACTATATTTAATACTGTTTATAACGCACTACCCCTAGATTTGAAACCTCCACAAGGCTCAAATTTGGCCAAATTCCTTGAAGGTTTTGATCCCAAAATGGCCTAGTAGCTAAGAGAAAGGGATCCCTTAACTTTAGAAGACATGCAGAAGGGAGCTCTTAGTGTGGAAGCAAATATGATTGAGAAGAGAGCTAGAATGAAGACTGAGAAGAGGGTATCATATAGGGATAAAGCTTCACCTTCCACATCTGACTAAAAAATGGAAAGGATGATGGAGGAGATGATGAAGAGGATGGACATGTATGAGAGAGCACAATCTAGAGAAAATAAATAAGCTCCTAAAAACAGAAATCAATCCCAAAACCAAAATCAGAACTTTAAAAGAAATGAACCTCAGAATAGACAAAGAGATGCTGATCTATAGATCAGACCTCCTTTCCAAGAAAATTATGTTAATGAGGATGAAGAAACAATTGAAAAATAGAGGATGATAACATAAACATGTTGGGAGTAAGCGATGAGGATTCTGATTGCCTCCATAAAAGAAAACAAGGTCTATATACCCTCTATGATGATAGAAGACAAGAAGTTGAATACTATGAACATGATTTCGAAAATTCCATCATAGGATCACCTAAACAATATGACCTAAGAAGTAAAAAGAATCAAGAAAATCCTAGGAACAAAACCTCTGATAATTCTACCAAAAACAGCCCTGTAAATACTTCCAAAAAGACAGTAGAAAATCATAAAACAGTGGCTGAAAGTTCTGATCCAAACAAGGGAAAAAACACCCAAATCAATGAAAAACAGAGTGGTGGCCATAGCAGCACTAGAATTTTAGCTAATGCTCTTGAAAAAACCATTTTGATTGATGTAAATAGTAGAACTCAACAAGCTAATTTTGCTGATGAATCAGTGACTAAGAAGACTGAATCAAACATTTCAAAAAATTAGATTCCCATTAGCCTAGAGAATGAAATTGCCAAAATCAAAATCTTTGTCCCACTCATTGAGTTAGTCACTCAAAATGTATATATATGTCAAGTGTTGAAAGATTTGAACATTGAAGATATTCATGATATTGTTAACTTGAATGATGATACACTAGAACTTCTGTTTGGTCCTAAGATTGAAGGAAAATTTCAAGAAGAAACTACCCCTCCATTCTACATCAGTTTGAACATCCATGATAATATTTTTCACAATGCCATGCTTGATTCAGGAGCATCACATAACCTCATGTGAAAAGTAATAATGGAAATATTAGGCCTTGAGGTGACCAGACCTTATAAAGATTTATATTCATTTGATTCAAGCAGAGTGAGATGCCTAGGGATTATAAAAGATCTCTGTGTTAACTTAGCTCAAATCCCAGCCAAAATCTTAGTGATGGACATTGTAGTGGCTGATATACTCCCCAAATATGGCATGCTTCTTTCTAGATCACGGGGTGCTAAGTTGCAAGGTACTATGCAGATGGATATGACTTACGCCACCATCCCTGTCATCAGTGAACCTAGAAGACTCTATAGGGAAACATAGATGAAATACATGGTGAGTAACCAAGAAATACCAGAAAATTCTCCTCTCTTTTCCATACACACTAAACTTGACTCATTTATTCTTTATAATGATAATATTCCTAATGAGCAAGAGTTGGTCAATGAAACATCAGCCAATATAATGGTCACTCCACATCCAAACATAGTGGAAACCATAGAGGGAAAGGAGAGACAGGAAAAATCATTAGATCAGTTTGCAAACTCAGAAATTCACAACAAACAAATTGAAGGTCTTGAGGTTCAAAACAGTCATAAATATAGTACAGATCATGAAAATCAAAGAATAAAACCTCAAAAAATTAAAAATATTGGGGAACAAAACAAAATTAAACATAGTATAGACCTACAAGAACAACACAGTGACAGGTTAGGCAAACAATACAAAGAATACAGAAGTGAAATAAATGACAAATCTGAATACAGTCCTCTTTGGAGTATGAGTTTTGATGGGTCTTGTTCTAAAATCGGTGCAGGAGCAGGCATATGGGTGCACAACACTGAAAACAATCATGCTGAGGGTCATTCCTATAGATTAAACTTCCAATGCTCAAATAACATAGCAGAGTATGAAGCTCTCCTTTTAGGCCTGCATTTATTGAAAAAATTAGGGGCCAAAAGAATAACAGTTCATGGGGATTCAGAATTGATCATTAGGCAAGTAAATGGGGAATACACTGCTAAACATCCCAGACTTAGAGCCTATAGAGATGATGCCATGGACTTGTTAAAATTTTTTTTCAAATTCCAACTTACCTTTGTCCCAAGGAGCCAAAACATTCTTGCCAATGGATTAGCTTTTGCTGCTAGTACTTGTCTAAGACCATATGAAAGTAAACAATACACCATCCAAGTAAAATATAGAATAGCTGTCCTAGATAATGAAAAATACTGGCAAGTGTTTGAAGGAGATAAACAAATAGAAGACTTCCTATAGTCCATAAATGAATTTGAAATAACAAACTTAGATTCAGAATATGAACAAGATTGTTCCATTGAGGAAAAATCACTTTCTGAAGAAGAAAAGTCTCCTGAGATTGCTGATATAAATCTGTTAACCTATGAACCCAAAAATACAACAGAAAATAGCACAGATTTAGAAAAAGAAGACTTAGAAGTGCTGCAATCTAAAAATTAAAGCTTGCCAAAAGGACTGGTCCCATTAGAAGAATTGTTCAACTTGAATAATGTTGCCAAAAATCCAAAGCTGGAACCTATTGAAGCTGAAGTGGAAGAATGCAACATAGGTAGTGAACACAAGCCTAAAATGATCAAACTCTCTAAAACACTGCTAGCTCACATTAAACTGAAATAAATTGAACTTTTTAGAGCATTTTCTAATGTATTTGCATGGAGTTATGAAGATTTGAAATCATATGATACATAAATAATCCAGCATAAGATACCCCTCAAAGAAAACTAGAAACCTTTTAGACAAAAATTGTGCAGAATCAAACTTTTTCAATTACCTTTGGTACAGAAAGAAATTAGGAAAATGTATGATATTGGAATCATAATCCCAGTAAGATATTCAGACTGGGTATCTAATCTTGTATCTGTTAGGAAGAAAATAGGAGAAATAAGGCTTTGCATTGATTTTAGAAACTTAAAGAAAGTCTTATTAAAGAAAAACTATCCCTTGCCCAAAATGGATCATATCTTACAAAGGGTAGTTGGTTCTAGAAGGATTTCTTTGCTAGATGGCTTCTCAGGTTACAATAAGATATTGGTACATCCTGATCATCAACTTAAAAAAACCTTTGCTACACCCTGGGGTACTTTCATGTATTTGAAAATGCCCTTTGGTTTAATGAATGCTGGTGCCACATTTCAGAGAGCCATGGATAGAGAATTCTTAGAAGAAATAGGTTACTTCATTGTGATTTACCTTGATGATATCACTGTCTATTCTAAAAAAGATGAAGAACACCTAATACAGTTGAGAAAGGTCTTTGAGAAATGTAGGAAATATGGGTTGTCCTTAAATCCAAAGAAAACATTGTTCGGTCTCCAAGAAGGTAAACTTCTTGGACATATTATATCAGAATATGGAATAAGGATAGACTTAAAGAGGATCGATGGTATATTGCAAATCAACCATCCTAAAAACATCAAGGAAATTCAACCTTTCATTGGGAAGATTAATTTCTTGAGAAGGTTCATACCCAATCTAGCCGAACTGTTTAGAATCATGACAAATATGCTTAAGAGAGAAGAAGGAGTTAAATAGACCTTAGAAGCAAAGAAATCATTTGAGCTAGTAAAACAAGAACTTACCAAAACATCAGTTCTTATTAGTCCTGATTTTACAAAGGATTTTTTCATTTTTTCATTTGCATCAGAATACATAGTAGCTGTTGTCCTATTACAGAAAAACTTAAAGGGACAAGTGCAGCCAATTGCATTTTTTAGCAAGGCATTAAGAGATGCACCTATGAAGTACAATATCATGGAAAAACAAGCCTTTTCCATGGTCAAAGCCTTAAAAGACTTCAGAGTTTACATTTTACATTCCCACATTATAGAATTTGTGTCTCATTCAGTTGTAAAAGACATACTGACCAAAAATCCAGATAGTAAAAGAGGAAAGTGGATTGCTATAATTTTAGAATATGACCTAGAAATCAAGCCCACTAAGTTCATAAAATGTCAAGGACTAGCAAAACTTATGGCTGAATCCAACTTTCAAGCTCTTGATATAAACATGTTTAATGCATTAGATGAACAAGAGGGCTTGACAACTCCAATTATTGAAGATCATTTTCTGAATTCATCTTGGTATGCTGATATTTTTTATGTGTTGCTCAACCTAAATGTCCCTCCTGGTTTTTCTAAAACAAAGGCAAGATACTTAAAGTTGAAAGCTATAAATTACTGCATTTTGAATAAATGTTTATATTGGAAAAATGCGAGTGGATTATTTCTTAAATGTTTTCTTGAGAATGATGCAGATAAGATCAAGCACGAGTTTCATGAAGGAGAATGTGGAGGCCACCTCTACTGGAAGTCAACTACTAACAAAATCCTTAGAGCTGGTTACTATTGGCCCACTCTCCTTCAAGATCTCCATAAAATGATTATTTCCTATCACAAATGCCAAATATTTGAAGGCAAAAGAAATTTGTTTCCCTTATCTCTGCAACCAATCACTTTTGAAGCTCCTTTTCAGCAGTGGGGTCTAGACTTCATTGGAGAAATCCATCCTACCTCATCTGCCCAACATAAATGGATCCTCACAGCAATAGAATATTTTACCAAATGGATATAAGCCATCCCTTCTAGGAATGCCACCGACTCAGTTATCATTTCATTCCTTGAAAACCATATACTGTCTAGATTTGGTTGTCCTAGAAAGATCATAACTGACAATGCTGCTGCATTTGGGTCTAAAAATATGGTGGAATTCTGTCATAAATATTAGATTATATTGTGTCATTCTACAAATTATTACCCTCAAGGTAATGCATTGGAAGAATCATCAAATAAAATTTTGGTGAACATAATCAAGAAGCTGCTGGAAGATAACAAGAAATCATGGCACAGTAAGCTAGTACATGCATTAAGGGCAGACAGACTAACAATTAAAAAATCAATTAGAATGTCTCCCTACCAGCTAGTTTATGGAATAGATGCAATATTTCCAACCAGTCTAGGAGTGCCAGTCATGACGCTGATCCAAGAAGTACAGTCTGAAGATGATGATATGACAAGAAGAATACACAAGACTATACATCTACAACAAACCAGAGAGGAGGTATACATTAGAGCACAACAACTACAAGAAAACATCAAGAAATTTTGACAAAAGAACCAAGGAAAGTGACTTTAGAATTGGTGACAAAGTATTGAAATGGGATTCAAGGAGAGAAGATAAGGGAAAACATGGAAAATTTGATAATTTATGGCAAGGTCGTTATCTTATTCAATCTGCTATTGGAAACAATGCATTCTTTTTGCAAGAATTGGATGGAGCTGAATATTTTGGAGGTCCTGTCAATGGCAGGATTCTCAAACATTATTTTTGTTAACTGATATTTTAGTTTCAAAGATTTTTGTTCATTGTATATAACACTGATTTTGAATTTGAAAAAAGAAAATATACAAAAAAAAGAGATAAGAAAAAGAGGTTAGATATAAAAGAAGAAAGGTACAGCCCCATACCAAAAAAGAAAGGAAAAATTTGAAAGTGTGCAAGCTTTAATGCCACTACTCGAAAGAACACTGCTATTTAGTCATACAATCTAATCATGACTAGATAGATTTCAAGTTAAGGCTGATAGGTTAGTGGATCAGATTTTCCAAATTGTTTAATCTTGGCTTATTAGTAGAATAGATTAGGATAGAAAGAAATGGCTCTAATCAGATCAAAAATTGATCCAAATATAGAGGAAAATGGTTAAAACATGCTCAAAATCTAAAGCAAGAGAAAAGAAAAAGGATGACTCAAAACAGATTGAAATCTTAGTCATAAGAAGAAAGAAGGATGTTCTTAATTTTCATATCTTAAGCCTTCACAATTTTGTTTTGAATTTATGTAAATTTTAGTCTATGTGCAGCTTGTTTTTATGCCATAGTCTCTACAGCAAATCAGACAGCTTAATCCTAGTTTGGTTGTGTTTTAATTTTCTATTTTAGAATATAGAGAATAAAATCTGTTAGACAGCTTAATCCTGACAGATAGTAGCTTAGGTACAAAATTTATGAGTTCAACTGTTTTAATATGGACTCATGGAAGAAATAAGGGTAGATTTAGATTAGTTTCCTACTTTCAATAAAAGAATAAAATTTTGATGTCAAAGGGTTTGCAAGTCCAAGTGCACCTTGCTGAAGAAAACATGCTAGGAAAGTAGGCTGTGTAGGTAGAATGTTTGGGAGAAATTTGTTTGCTGTTACAAAGTACTGATCATCTTTTTAAGCAGCATTATCAAGTAAGAAAAGGTGGTCAAGGATAAGGCACAGGTCTGCATTCTAGAAATAAACTTTTGAGGTTCTTGACACCTCCAAGGAGCTGCCATCCCCAAGTGGAGCCACTATTAACCATCAATAAAATTTTGTCATAATTGATGATGGCTAAAACAGGTCTTTTTTAGTCTTCAAGAAACAAGTTTTGAGCAAAATTGTGAGTTCTTGAAGCCTTGCTATGTACCTTGACCAATGATCCTTTCCTCTGATAACTCTTCATTCAAAAATCCACTAAGTAACCATGTTGTTATAAAAAAAGATTGTTTTCAGACCCATTTTCCATCATTTTTTCCTTTGAAAAAACCCTTTGAAAACCCCTTCATTTCACCCATTGTCCCCATTTTTTACCCTTTATTTTCCTCAAAATTCCCCTTTAAACCTTGTAAATCCTTTTATTAAAGTTTTTTAGCCCTTTTTTCCCCTTATAGAAACCCTCAAAATCCTTCAAAAACCTTCATTTTCAATGAAAACCTTCATTTTTAAATATAAGGCCTTAAGCCCCTTTCGCTTAAGCCCCTTCTCCCTTTTCTACCATAAGACTGCACTCTGTGACCAAGCCCATCGGCCCATCAGCATTTCGACATTTCCTCGTTCCTATTCTCTTTTCCCCGCTGATGCGAAATCTCGATCGCATCTCCATCGTTGATCCTGTTTTAGATCGATGGCTCTCACACTTCACCATCGCATCGCTCCGTCGGCACCTCATCGCATCAGCATATCACAATTTCCTCATTCCCTTATCCCCTGACCTTTTTCCCCCCCCTCGATGCGATCCCCCGAGTAAATCTCCACCGTTGATCTTTTCCGATCCAACGGTCCATATTCCATCGCATTGTCATTTCTTCCCCCTGATCGCCTTTATCAAAGCCTCAAGCCGATGCATTTGGGACCATTGATCTGGCTCCCCCAGATCCAATGTTTGGTGCAGTTTCACCTTTTCTCCATTCCTCCACCCCGTTTACTCATTTTTTTCTTTTTGTGATCAAATCCTCACCGTCCATTTCTCCCAGATCAACGGCTCAGGTTCACTACGGGGGCATCTCACCAAAGTGGCCTGTACTCCCTAGTGCCCCTACAGTTGAATCTTTTGACTATTGGGGATCTCAAATCTACGGCTGAGATTCATTGCGGAGGCACAGGCTGCGAATCCCTTTGTACCCCCTAGTCCCCCCACAATTGATCTCAGCTATCGATTTTCTCCATGATCCAACGACGATCATCACCCCTCCCACTTCCACCTCTTTCCCTTTATATAATCACCCCTACCTTTATTATAACCCTTTATCACTATAATCCAATGGCACACATTGTTTTACCCAACCTCAAGCCTCCCCACTATGCGAAAAATTACCCCACGTCACCCCGGCCCCACCATATGTTTCTTTCGCACATGTTTCCTCCTATCATGCTCATCTGCAGCCATTGATCTAGACTACCCAGATCAAACAATTCAAACTCCTTTTCGTACCCATTTCCACCAAATTGCTCCATCATGCAACTTCTGCGCGAAATGGGCGGTTTTCGGGAGCATAAGTGTTAGCCATTAAAGTGTATTGCGTTCCCCCCGCTCATTACCACTTACCGCCTTTACCCTACGTGAAAACCATTCACAGTTTTCTACAAAACTGCTTATCACCATTTACGCTCCACTATTCAAAATCTCCCGGGTTTCTTCCTAGTTTCAAGAATAGAACCCTTCCCTGCATATTTCCCTTCCTCTGCACTGCTCTTTCACCCTCCGCCGAGCCCTCTGAAGCAGTTTTAACCACACATGCAGGTTTTATATAATATGATTGGTGTTTGTTGCAGGTTTAATGGAAGTAGGCATAAACATTCGTCCCACAGTCAAGGAACAGGGAAATGGCCGAGGATGATGATCCTCTGTGGCCGAATTGAATGCAAAAGGGACAAAAAGGGTCTAATTTCCAAGTTTTAATCAATGTTTCATGAGCATTGGTTATGCAGCAAACCTCTCCAGCGCAGGCCATCTATATACAAAGGAAGAATAACGAAGATCAGCGAAGAACAATGAATATTAAAGGTTAAAATCAAAATTCAGAAGATCAAGGACTTAATCAACATATTTCAAGGATAAAGCACAGTTTGAGGAAAAAATTAGTTTAAAAGTTAAAACAGTCAATAAAGGAAAAAAAGCTCGAATGATGATTAAAGGAGTCCTAAAGCTTAATCAAAGGCAAATCAGTGTTTAAAGTGACAAATTAGGATAGATCAGGAAAAGATAGCTTCAAAATTCCAAATCATTGGAGAAATTTATCCCCCAGAAAACAAAAAGTTCCACCTACAGGCTTATTTACTCAAAAAGCATATAAAGTTAATGCAAAGTCAGAGATATTTGCCAAAGACAACTCAGAAAGTAATTACCAGCCTACCAAAAGCCTCAAAAGTCAACAAAAGTGACTGAAGTTGATGAAACTTAATGTAAAAATCAATTAACAGAGTTAAGACATTAGAAATATTCTCCATTAGGCCTCCCAAAGGCCGAGAAGCATTTACTCTTTATTAATTGTATTAATTGAATAATTAGACCTTCCTTCCACTCCACCTCCTCAATTTACCTACAAATATCATAAGAGGAGCCCATTGTAAATGCTGGTTGAAGACTTATTGAATGTAAATAGCTGTTGAGGCTGCTGAAGCTCTATTAGTAATTGAAGTAAGATAGGCTGAGAAGAGAAGTTTGAAGCTGTAAAGACCTACTGGACTTGAAGATTGTAACTGGTTTGAACATCAAATATACAAGTTGATTTATGGAATCCTGGTCTATGTCAATGGTGATGTTTTTATTACTGTAATTGTCATTTTTCTCATGTTTTCCATACTGTCCACTTTATCTGATAAAGAACAACAATTTTAGATTATGATTTAGTTTTAAAAGTACCCTAAATCTCACTGATAAGCTTTATTTTTATGTTTTCTTCTAATTTTTTTTTGAGGATAATTCAATAGAGTATAACCAGTGAAGTGTTGGTGAGCCCATGTTTCCTGAGTACAACTTGAGATATTGTCTTCGGAAGTTATTGAAAAGTCTACTAAGTAAAGTTTAACTAGAGAAGTTTATGGTTAGCCTTGTCCTCTAGTTTATCTCAAACAATTGCTTTGAAAAGATCCCTTAAGAGTATGCTGAAAGCAGGCTAGGTTAAAAGTCTTTACTAGATCTTATGTTATTCTTTGTTTATCTTAAATGTTTTCCATTGAGAGTATGCTGAAAGCAGGATAGGTTCAAAGTCCTTACCTAATATTAGGCTGCCCTTTGTTTTCTTACATATTTTCTCCTTTCACCACACTTCTTAATGTTCCATATCACCAATCTGCCTAAAGAGATCCTTTGATATATATGACTTGCCCCATGGACCATTCTTGAAACTTTCTGTGCAATTAAATCCTTTTGTAACTCCATAGCCTAATGGATTGATACTGTCTCTTACCTGTCCTATTAGCTGAACCATTCTTTCAATCTGCTCACACCTTTACCCTTCAAAGACTTCCTTTATTTTGATGATATCCTACCCAACCAAAACCAAAACAAACCCCTTGTATTTCATAACTAGCCTAATATCATATCATAAGCCTTAAAGATATATCTTTTGAAAGAACATATATAGAGAGATCCCTCTCTGAATCCAGGAGGTCTAGATCCTAGAATTCCAAAGTGGTTCTGATGTAGGCCCTGCAGCATTTGTTCTTGCCAATATTTCAAACTACGGGAGTCCTAACACGATGTTTGAACATCTAGTAAGAAAAATTGTGAAATTACCCCTCATTATTCCTTAAAAATATTTGTTATTCCATTAGAGATAATTATATTCCTAGGTTTCCCTATGACGCCCCTTAATTCAATTAACTTTCCTTCCCAGGAAAAAATTTAAGAAAATTTCATAAAAGTTAAAAGTTATTTTCCCCAGAGATTGTAACCATTGGACTCATAATACAAAATCAACACCACCCATTGGGAGGACAAGAATTAGACTCTTCAACACATACTCCCCCATGGTTAGAATGATATTATGGAACTTCCCTAAGAAATTTATAGTTCCTTGATTTTCAAGCATCAGTTGAAACTGCGATGCTAGATATAGAAAGTAATTCAAATCCTTGGTTATCGTACAATGAATAAAATTATGGGTACTACTTGAATCAATGAACACTATTACCTTTTTCTTCTTGATATATCATTCTATCTTGAGAGTTTTAGGAGTGGTAATTCCCACCAATTAATTACAATATATGGTTGGATTTATTTCTTCTCTTTCAAATCCTAGGGTTGGTTCCCAATGTATATCTTTTCTTTTGATGTTTCTTGTTCCTTTTCTTCCTCCTATTCACATCTATGTAATATAATTTCTTCTCAAGACATTTATGAACTTTAGTGTATTTTCTATCACAATTATAACAAAGTCCTCTTTCTTTTCTCTTTCTCCAATTGTTGTGGTGTCAACCTTATAGGTTGTGGAAGGCTAGGAGAGGAAAAAATTGCATATTTATAGTTGTGAGTGTTAGCCCTCATTCTTTCCATAATTTTACTTTCAACATTTCTCGCCACCTTGAATGTGTTCTCCAATGACTTAGGTTCCCAAAGTTAAACCTTATGTTTTATGTTATCTTTTAAAGTACCCATGAAGCCGTCAATTAAATGATCCTCTGGAATATCAACATTAGGGGAATTTTGAGGTCTAAAATGGGCCTCTTAAGGAAAATGTACAATTAAAATTCACTTTATAAAAACCAATCACATTTTAGGGGATGACATCATCCCTAATGGTTGAAGTGGCATTTCTTGAGTTAAAGGTACTTATTTGTCACATTCTCAATGGTGGATAAAAACTCATGGTTAACCATGGTAGTGCTCTTAGTACTTTTAAAGTCAAAGTAAAGTACTCATAATAAATGTTATTTCACACTTTTTGAATAAAAATATATTATTGTCATTTCATATTTCTTGAAAGAAACAATGCATATCCCTATACATTTATTATATTATATTATATTATTTTTATATAGTATATTAATTACATGTTATTATACGATTTAAATAACATAAATTTTAATTAATAACATATAATATAATTAATAATTTATAAATTTATATTTATATTTTATTTGAAGTTATTTAAGTACAAAGGACAAATGCATTAGTTGTTCAATGATAATGACTTTTTCTTGAAAAGATCATTCTTATTTATAGTCACATCAATACAATTTTTTTATTAATTTTATTTTGGTACAACTTTTGAATTGGATTTAACTATGGTTACATGGATTGTGGTGCAAAAAGTGAATTTCAATTTCATAAATATTATTTTATTGGTCTAGCTATTATTTTATTATTTCCTTAGGAGGCCCATTTTAGACCTCAAAATTCCCCTAATGTTACCTTGATATTAACTCTTTGGAAGTTCTCAATATGCTCCACAATTGTAACTCTTTTTTTGTGATTTATCAATGGGCTAAAGAAAGTATTTCTCTTTGTATTGTCATGATGTGCTATCAATTTCCGTAAAAATTGTCCAAGTTACAAGTGATTTATGAGAACAAATTCGTATATACCACATAAAATAATTGGGTTCTAAATATAACGATGAAATGTGTACCTTTTGCGTGTATTGCACATCATGTAGATCAAAGAATTGCTCCATCTATAATATCCATTTTATTGGATCCTTGCCATAAAAATTCCTCATATCGATCTTTGGAATGTGATTTGTTTTCAATCTAAATTTGGAGTCTCTAATCATCATGATTTTAATGGAATATCTTATTACCATTTGTAAGCCTTTATTTTAGAAACTTTGTCAATCCTTCCATGTCTGCTTTTCAACCATCCATGTCCCCTTCTATTTTTGTTTCTAAAACATCCATATTAACATTCATCGCTCCCTCCCTGATGAGGGTGGAAAATTAATAAATGGAAGCCTAGGAAATGGGTGTTAATGCTAACTATGTGTGTCATTAATGAATTATAAGGATGTTAGGCAAGCATTTCTTGGCGCTCCGATAGAGAAAGGTATGGAGAAGATCTTGAGTATAATTAGTTTGGTCTTAGTGAGAGAGTGCATTTGCAAGTCTTTGGAGATGAGGGATAGAATTGTAGGGGGTGTAGTCTTTTTAGGTGAGTAAGGATGTTTTATATTCAAGTCAATCTTGTTCTCTAGCATTTCATTATGTATAGTGTCAAATGGATGGTGGAAGATTGGTGGTGATCGATTCACTGGTAATGCAAAGCACTATATGGGACCTTGGATTGCGACAATTTACTGATAACATGGCCAATTTCAAGCTGGTTAGGTAGTTGGTGGGGCATGAAGTTGGGTTCTTAATCTTCCTTGGTATTGGGGAAGAAACCATCATCTTATCGCATGTATTTTTGTTTTGTTTTCTCCTTGCTAGTTTATGTTTTCGGTATGGTCTATTTGAATGGGGCCCTGTGGATAAGGGGATCTCTACGACCCACTAGTGTCTCTAGAATTTTTTTTTTTTTAGTAGTTATTATTTTCTCTTGGGTTTTTTCAGCATGAATATCATTCTTTTTTTCTTTTACATTGTGTTTTCTGTCATTCTGTGGTCATGGAGGGAAGTGTGGGTAGATTAAGGGGCGCTATGGATGGGTCGAGGTAGTCAATTCTATAATTCAAAACCGTCTTGAGGAAGATGATTTGTTCGGTGGTGGATTTATGTTTATTGAGGGGCGTTGTATTGGTAGGTTGGGGGAAGGATATATCCATGTCCCTAGGTCTATAGTCATGTTGGCCTGTCGACAATAACTATACATTTTAGTCAAAATAAAGGAGCCCCCATTACACATTTCTGAAAATTTTCCTTTCTTTAGTTGCATTTGATTGGTTGTTGGATTATTCCATTTGGGTTAACGATCTTCTTTATCCTATATTGTTAACATGATGATGTGGTCACAATATTTTTTCTCGATCCTTGGGGTAATAATTCTGTTTATCGAGAATTTTTTCACATTTATTTCAATTGCTATATTAGCCCCACTTGTCGTGCATTTCACTTATAGTTTCTATCACTATGGCACCTTATTTTAATGGACCCCTTCCTTCAATATATCCTTTTGAGGCTCGATAAGATTTACCATGTAATTTCATATGATGCATTTATTTTCTATTATCTAGCCTTGGTTTGGTGTGTTCAGTTTTGTAGCATCCTTATAATTCATTTTCTGCGTATAATAAAATTATATAAATAAAATTATATATAATACAAATCATACATGTTAACACACCTTTACCTAAACTTATATGAATTATAATAATATAGAAAGCATACATTTCAAATGTATATATATATATATATATATATATCAAATTTAATTAATAACATAACAAATAAATAAATAAATAAATATATATATATGTGTGTGTTATGACTGACGTGTATAGCCAGATTAAAAATGGAATAGGAAAAAAAATATATATATATTTTAATATTGTACTTAATATATGATATATAGTGTTATTAAAATAATAAATAAAAAAAAATTGTATGCAAACCGTAGCCAAGTCCAGGTTGAGTTTACAGCCAAGTTTGAGTTTATAGCAACCAATCATCTTACTGAAGACAAATCCCAACCCATCAAGCACTACGCCACGAGAGAATAGGAGACATATAGGTGCATTATGCATCGAATATGCTTAAAATCCATGGTGTATATAAACACAATTACGAAACTCCACCAGCCAACCAATGTGGGATATCCCCTTTAAACCAAAAATAGAATTCTAAAACCACTTTTCTTCATGAGATTTATCCCGATTTAATCTGTTATTTTCATAGTCATAATTAGATGTGAATAATGGAAAATATTTTTCTTCGCCGTGGGGGGGTTGACTTTTTTGAAAATCGAATCACAAACCTAGAGCACTAAATTTTCGTTGAATCTTCATATTTATTCTGCTTTGTAATGATTGAAATTTGATTTTATTGTTCAATCTCATTATTTCCAATAACAAATTTTGTGTCTTCTTATTAAAGGTGTGATCTTGGACAATATTTTTAGCGAGCAACAACAAAACATATTGGGTGAAATATGAAGCAAGAAATTAAATTTTGGCTCATTTTCTAACCAAACGAGGACGAATCTTGGAAGTATGGAACATGGGTTTTCTTCAGAAGGAGCCCAATTAGCTAACATGCAGGGATTTTCACATGATATGTGAGAAAATTATGGTTCTTCTGGAGGAAATTTTTCATGTATGGCTGGTAACGCCCAAATTTGAAATTCAACAGACAAAACAACCAAGCCTGTTTTGCTTGCTCCGACATGGAGTGATTTTTGGACCAGGGTCATGTAGATCAAGTCAAATAATATTTCTTTATTTTTTCTTTGGCCTGGGAAGTTGAAATTTGAATAAGATCTGTTGTGTTCCTTCTGGGTTTTAATTTATTTATAAATGTGTGGACCGGGCTGGGAGAGGAGAGGCACCATTGGTATTGTTAGTATAAAGTGTGAATTGATATTGGTAGGATATAGGAGGAACAATTTTCTTAAGGCTGAGAGATATTAGTGGGATTTGAAAAGGGAAATGCTAGAGAAGTAATGTTGAAAAAGGTGACTGTGGAACTCATATTCATTTTGAATCTATATATCGATACGATTTTATTCTGTTGTCACATATTCATTTTAATTATCCTTCCATAATCGTATTATTATGATTACTTGTCTTCATTATTTCTATGGTTTTATCTTCAGAAGTATAAAGGTCAAAGCGCTTGAGGTACACTGACTTGGAAAGTGGAATGATAGCTATATTTTATACATTACTTTTCCTCTGTGTTAGTGTAATTCCCTATGCATCAAATAGATGGTAGAAATCCTCTAGTGACTACTATATTGTGGATAATAAAGATCCTAACACTCTAGTTATTTTGATCTCTGTGATTTGATTCCGGTAGATCATGTTAATGAGAATATTAACATCCTATGATTTAAACTGATATATACACTGCTTTATTTCCTGTTATATCATTATTATTTAACTACTTGTTCATTGGTTTGATTAATGAAAATATGGTTGGAATATTATCTGATAGAAAGCAATACAAAATCCCTTTTCTTTCAGTATTTGTCTCAACCACGGATTAATGATCTAATATAGTTTATAATTCTTAATGTGTGGTGCATCACCTAATAGATTTTGATCTTTGTGAGTATGAAGGAGATAAAGATTTCTTTCATGTAGCTTTATCCCTTTCATTTATGTCACATCATGGAATCATTTTTTCTTAGTTTAATTTATAATTGCATTTATAAATTAAATATTTTCTAGCATATTTTATTTCATTTTTATATAAATTTTGTTAAGAAATTCATTTCTATTTTATATACCAATTACTCTACGTTCAGGTTATTATTCATTTCTATTACAATTGTATACATTTCTTGTAGTATACCGCTTTATTTATGTTTATGTAACACACTCTTATATATGATGTTTCTATAATATTTTAATATTTTATATAAATTTTAAATTATAAATAACATATATAAATTAGAATTAAAATATCGTAATCTTTTAGTAGTGACAAATACAATCCTATTTTCTCAATAATTATATCAAGTTAGATTGTTTGAAATCCATTTTCTTCAATTATATAGTTAAAATGATCATGGATTTTTAAATTAGATTTAACCACAAATTATTATAACTTAGTTTTAGATTAATATAGTATAACCTTAGTTTATATTAGTATTAGTTCCCCAGATTCACTCCTTCGTAAGAAGAAAGGATCCAAGACTAACAAAGCTTATAAACCCGTCAAGGGTATCTATACCAAATATCTTGGGCTATCAAAGAGCCTCGGTCTAGGCTATTCTCGAGTTAGGTTGCACAAAACCCACATGAAAATAATGGTGCTAGAAGGAGGGAATGAGGAAAATTAATAGTTACATCATTGATTCCTCAACCTCTAGCAATTCTAGATTTATTTTCTCTCTTTCAGTGTAATTTTAACAAAATCTCCACTGACAAGTTTTCCATGCGAAATCTTAGGTTTTGAATGTTTTAAAATTCTTATGGTTTCTTTCCTAACTTTTTTTTTTGGAGCATGATTTGAGTTTGTGCTAGCCTACAAGGATCATTTCCAAAATAAAAGTCAATCACGTGTCAAAGACAATATTTTATGGTAAGAATTCCTTTTCTACTCTTGTACGTCTTTGTCATTTTTTATTTAAAATGTAAATCTTTTGGATATTTTACTAATGATGATTTGTACAATTTCTTTACTCTTACTTTCCAGGGGAGAGTTAGAAGTTGGTTCAAAGCGTTTCCACTTAAATATATTTGTTCGTGGAACCAATCCATTGAAGTATTTCTTAATGCACATCAAGATTATGATTACGATTCATCGTGTTCATAAATCAATAGTTTGACTATGTATGAAAATGAGTCACTGAAATAGTTTTCTTTTAAGTTTATTTTACTTTGTTGGAGATTTCATTTAAAATATTTACCCCCTAGGAAGAAGTAACCTTGTGGTTTCTTGATCTTGTTATTTCTAGTAATAAACAAAATATTTGAAAGAAAAATTTAGTTTCAAGTGGTGAATCCCAAATCCCCTCACAATCACTTAGAAGAGGAATTTATCTTCCATTTTCTAAAGAGTCTAAAATTAATTTAGATTTTAACTCTCAATTGGAAACTATTCGTGGAACCGCTTTGGATGTAGATTGTCAAGAGGGAAACTCAACAAAGGAAAATCTCATAGAAAAAATGGATCTAACCACTGATCATGTTCATGATGTTTCCTCTTTAGAGGATAATGTAGAACCAATACCTATTATTCTTGTTGAATATTTATCTATTAGCCATAGTTTGACTAATAATCTCTTGGTAGATGTTTCTTTTAATGAAAATCACATGTAATATGGTAGTCACTATTTCATGTATCTTGATTTGTTTACGAGTCTTTATACATGCAATAATTATTCATTTAATCTTCATGCTCAAATTTCTATTTTAACTCGTACATATTTAATTGAAGAGGACAATCATGCAAAACAACACAATGAGCTTTATGAGGTTTAAATATATATTGTTCATGAAATTGAGATTAAAAACAATGAATATGTTAATGATTCTCTTGCATATCCATTTTTCAATGTTAACGAATCTTATCTTTTCCATGATGTGCAGGAGATGGAAGTTTGTTATGGCAATTTCCTAGATGATGATATAGAAATTCCCAAACATAAGTTTGAATATCAATTTCATGTTCTTCTGATGATAATATTCCATCTACTAGATTTATTAGTTCTTTGCCAGTAAGGAGATTAAGATATAATTCAAATGTAACTCTAAGTGTCTCTTCTATTAATTTAGATCAACCCATGTTTAATGAAGAATCTTGTATTTATAATAGTCAATAATTTGAGATTAAAGATATTAATCAATTAATTATTGGTTCCCATCATGGTATTAATTACAAGACATTTCATTAAGTGATGATGGTTCAAAACTATTAGTTAATATGGTTTCTTCATCTCAAATTATTAATTTTGAAAACAAGTATAAAGAGAATAGGGAAATTCAATTAATGAGTATGACCAATTCTTATTCTCTTTATGTGATATTTGAAATGTATCCTAATAATGATATGAAGATTATTTTTCATCATGAGGAGGGACTTATTACATCTCCAAATTCTTTTAAATAATTCAATGTAAATATTGGCACTTATTATGATATGATTAGAGATTGGCTTGAACAATCTTATCAAGAAAAGTTCCAAAAAAATGGCAAGATCATACTTTCCTTGTTTCTCAATGAAGACATTTTAGGTAAGCATGATTTGTTTATTTCTTGATTTTAGGATGCTCCAATTCCTTTTACTAATTGAAGATCTCCTTGACATTGTAGGATTCGAGCTGATTTGATGGTTACATTGGAAATATGACTTTACTTGATATTGTGGCCATTCATTAGTTTAAGGTAGGTTAAGATATGAAAAGCATGAATAACACATATATTAAAAGCATGAACTATAGACTAATCCATCATTAGGACACTGTTAGGGGAGTTTTCTTAACTATGTTTCTTTCACTCTTTATACTCTTGATGCAATTTTATCCTAATATTAACAAATAGGAATACATTTGGTGAAATAATATCATAAAATTCTCTTTCACTTCACATAAAATGTACTATGGCTCTCCTTAGTTTTGAATCAACATCGGACCTACTCATTTTCTTTTAGATTTGTTTAGTTTAGCATTGATCTAATTTGTGTCTAATAATAGGTCAAATCATGTAATATCTTGCACAATGTTCAATAACAGTATATGATTATATCGAGATAAAGTGTGTATGTCTTCAAAATTTATCTATCTCTAAAATTGGATCTCTTTATCATTCTTGGTTTATTATTTTTACATTGTTGGATGTTCATATGTTTTTAGCCTATTTTCCTGCTTTACTTTGGTTTGCTTGAATTGAAATTTGTAGGTTTCCCCCGACCTTCTTTCCTTGATTTGAATGGGGTATATTTTAACACTTTCAGATTCTCCTTGGATTGATTATTGAGCAATCAATTTAATCTATGTTATTCATAAGTGAAACCTTATGTTTAAGGAAACAAATTTCGTTGGTGTTTTAGTTGTGCTGACACTCAGCCATATTGATAAGTTAAGTTTTTGATTTTGTAATCTTATTGTTGGATTGTACTTAATTGTTGTCTTAATATTTCCACCATTGGTTAATCTTTGACAGCTTGTTTAAAAATGAGTCTTTTGGGTACCAAGACTGACAAGTAAATATTTCTTACTAAAAACTTTTCATTCCATCCCTTGCTCTTAAGGATAAAATTTGACTTCACATCTATTAAATAATCCACTAAGGGTTAATATTAATCATAGTTTATTTTAATATAAAAGGATTAACTGGGGGATTAAAGGTCTCATCACAAGTTGACCTACCATGATCATGGGTCCTAACAAAAGTGACATTACCGCTGTTGCTCATCAAGCCAGGATAATTTCCTTTAGTTGCATAATTGAAAGACAACAAGTATCATCACTATTCAACTTGTTCACTCTCATTATTTTTTGTGGATGGAAATGTCGCCAGTTGGTTACCAAGGCAAGACAATAGTCTTTAGTTAATTCCTAAGAAAGTACATAAATAAAGTAAATTTTCTAAAAAAACTCTAAATCTATATCTAATAGATGGTATACAGACATTTCATTGGGTCAAAAGGCATCCCTGTCGAGGTTGTAGATGCCGTGGCGATGCTTGTGGTATTAAAGTTTCCCTAACAACTATGATTTACTGGTCGCCTTATCTTTCCCTAAACTAATTATCAATAAATTCCACCATTTACATTTATGTGTTTATATTATGTCTTACTTTTGAATTGTGCTGGAAATGATTTCAAAATATTGAGCATTTACAATTTGTTCATACAAACCAGAGACAAAAATTTACGGGTTTCCTGAGGACCAACATCTCAAAACATCTATTTTTTATTCCTTGAATTTTATAGGTTCAAATAATTGAACAAAAGATATCTAGTGCGTTGTTTAGTTGCCATTTGTTGGCCTTCTAACAATACCCCTACATTTAGGTCAAAATAAAGGGGGCCCCATTACACATTATAGAAAAATTCATTTCTTCAGTAGCATTTGAATTTGAATGGTTATTGGCTTGTTCTATTTGGGTTAACAACCTTCTTTATCCTCCAAGGTTAAAATGATGATGTGGTCACATTATTTTGTCTCGATCCTTGGGTTAGTAATTGTGATTATTGAGTGGTTTTGCACATTTATTTCAATTAGTATATTAGCCCCACATATTGTGCATTTCACTTATAGTTCTACCAATATAAAAACTTATTTCAAAGTATCATTTCCTTCGAGATATCCTTTATAGGTGCGCTAAATGTTAAATACAAATCCAATCCATGGTGTATACAAAAACTATAAAACTCCTCTACCTGACCAATGTGGAATATCCCTTATAAACCAAAAACATAACCCCAAAACCACTTTTCTTCATGAGTTTTTTCTCGATTTTATTCGTTATATTTATAGTCATAATATTATATAAAGATTGGAAAATATTTGCGGGGGTTTCAACTTTGTTGCAGATAGAATCACAAGCTTAGAGTGCGTTGTTTTTATCAATTCTACCATGAAAAATTCCAAGAAGCGCCATTAAACATCCATACATCAGACAAGATAAAATGTGGCTATTTTCATATTTATATATTTTTGTAATGATTACAAATTAATTTTATTATTCGATGTCATGATTTTCAATAAAAAAATTATTTCTTCTTGTTACAAGTGTGATCTTGGATCAAATTTTTAGCGAGCACCAGAGGAACGTAATGGGTGAAATATGTAATAAGACATTAACTTCCTGCTTAGTTTTTTACAAATCCAAGATAAATCTTGAAAATAGAGAACAATGTTTTTCTTCAGAATGGGCCTAAATCTTATGCACAACCTGAGAGAAAATCGTAGTTCTTCTAAAGGAAAATTTTCAGTTACGGCCAATAATGCCCATATTTGATAGTCAACAAATATAACGACCAAACCCGTTTTGTTTGATCCGATCTGGACTGAATTTTGCAACAAGACCTTGTAGATTAGATCAGATAATAATTGTTTATCAATTCTTATCTTGGTAAGTTGGGTTTTGAATGAGATTTGTTGCATTCCTTCCGAGTTTTTATTTTTTTATGAATGTATAGATAGGGATAGGAGAGGGGAGGTAGCATTGGGACTGTTAGTATACAGAGTGAACTGATATTGGTACGATAGAGGAGGAGCACTTTTTTGGAGGCTAGAGCTATTAGGGGGAATCTCAAAAGGGAAATGTTGGAGAAATAATGTTGAAAATTGTGACTGTGGAAATCATATTCATTTTGAATGCATATATCAATATGATTTTATTTGTTGGTACATCTTCATTTGAAGTGTCCTTCCATAGTCGTAAAACCATTATTCCTTGTGTTTATTCTTTCTATGGTTTAATTTTGGGAAGTATAAAGGTCATAGTGCTTGAGGTACACTGAATTAGATCATGGACCGATAACTATTATTTATGCCTTAATTTTTCTCTATGTTAGTTTAATTCCCTGTGCATCAAGCATATCATATAACTCATCTAGTGACTATTATCCTCTGGATAATAGATATCCTAACACACTGCTAATTTTGATATCTGTTATTTGATTATGGTAGATAAGATTCGTGAGATTATTAACATACTGAGAGTTAAAACTGATATACATGTGTTATTTTCTATTATATCATTATTGTTCAACTACTTGTTCATTTGTTTGATTCAAGAACAAATGGTAGGAATATTATCTAATACAAAGTGATACATAAGCCCTTTCCTTTTCCTATTTTGTCTTGACATATGATTAAATATCTAACATATTTTATTATTATTAATTTGTCGTGCATCATCTAATAGAGTTTGATCTCTGTCAGTTTGAAAGATATAAAGATTGATTTTATGTATCTGTATGTGTTTCATTTATATCGCATTATTGAATCAATTTCTCTTAGTTTATTTGATAAATGCATTTATAAAATAAATATTAGCTAACGTATTTCCTTTCATTTTTATATAAATTCGGTTGAGAAATTAATTTATATTTCATATACCAGTTATGCTCCATTCTCTACATATTTCTAATATGTATTATAATTGTATATATTTATCGTATTATACTGCTTTATTTCTATTTATGTAGCATGCTCTTACAAAATGATTTTTATATAATATCTTAATTCTTTATATAGATACTATATTATATATAACATATATAAATTGGAACTAGGATATCACAATTACTTAGTAGTAAAACATATAGTTTCGTTTTCTCAATAATTATTTCAATTATGTCAATTCAAACGGTTTGAAATCCATTCACTTCACTTGTATAGTTACATTGTTCATTAACTTTTATCTTTGATTTACCATATAATTATGTAACTTAGTTTTAGATTAATATATAATAACTTTAGCTTAGCTTAGGATTATTTTCCAAGATTCACTCCTTCATAAGAAGAAAGTATCCAAGGTTATCTAAGCCTATAAACTGGTCGAGGACAACTATACCAAACATCTTGGGATATTAAAGAGCGTCTGTCTAGCGTATTCCTCCTTTGTTGACTTATTGTGAAAAAAGCCCACGTAAATAAGTGGGTAGTGCTTGGTTGAGCTTGGGTGCCTTTAGTCAGGTAACTGAGTGGTGGTTCTGTTTCTGGAAGGATTCTCTCGTAGCATGGGGCTGGTAGTGGACTGTCTGTGTTCCTGCGTGTGGCACCAAATGGGTGAGTGGGGATAGGATGAATTATGGAGTTTTTAAGTGGGGCTTGGGTGTCAGAGTGGTTAATATTTCATGAAATAGAGGAAGATTCGTCCATGCAAACAATTTGGAATTTGGCTAGCAGAAGAGGTGGGGGGGGGGGGGGAAGAAGCCCTTAATGACAAGTCTATCCTTCATCAAAGAGGGAAAACCTAGCGAGGGGCAAGCCCCTAGGGATAGATAGTTGTTCATCAAGTCAGCCCGCAATCCAATTGGGAGGATTTGGAGTAGCTTCATTCCATCTCCCTTGGGCACATGGAGCCGTCTCCAGCCTTTGATTCCTTAGAGGCTCAAATTCGTCAAGTGACAATATTTGTTGAACAATTGGATCGATATAGACACAATGGTTGTAATGAGGTTTTTAGTTTCCTATATGAAGTACAATATAACCAGTCACATATTCTATATTGGTTAGTATCCATTCATAGATGTTAGAAGCGGCTCTAGGAGTGGTTAGACAACTTTGAAGGTAGAATGACACACATTGGAGTCTCATGTACATAAATAATTTTTCCATCCTCAACGTGATGGGAATAGTGATATGGATATAATTAACATGGATGGTTAATAATGTGTGTTAGATGTATTATGATTTTTGGACAATTTTGGTCCATATGGGAAATCGATCTTGGGTCTTCTAGTTTTGTTTCGCTGATGTTTATGTCTTTTGTTTTTTGTATTTGTTGGTCAACAAGTCGAGTCGTAGTGTTTCCTTTTTTTTTTGAAGCTATGAATGCCATAATGTAATTTTTTCAAGAATTAATAGATGCAATTGATTCATAACAAAAAAAAAAAATCATTGCTCCCAATTCATTTTTGGTTTCATTGCGAGAGAAAAATATGTTGGACTTGTTCCCACAATTTTTATATATCATGTTGCATTTCGTCCTCTTCTTCATGTGTCACAGTAGAGCTTTTAGAGGGCTTAATGGGTGTATGATTTTTTTTGTTTTAGAGGAATTCTGGAATGAGTCAATGATATATATGCTTCACTATTCCCTTTGAATCACTTCAAACGGTTTTTTCAAACAATGTTATGCAAATTTAAAAGTACACACCTTTTAGAGCTTGATTTTGAGCTTGTTAAATATGTTAACCTTTAAACCGTTGTATATTTGTGATTTCAACCTCCCAATATCTTAAATTGTGTTAAGTGGTATCCCTCTATGTCTTCTTTCCAACCCCATAAGTTATACATATCTTGGACTATTCAAGATAAAGTAATTCCAAATCTCACACGATGGCATGAGTATGGATTGGTTTTGTATATGGAACTTGTATGGAATTCCACATGTCAATATTTTAACCTTTATCCCTAAAACCAATACCCCAAAAGCTTCCATTTGTGCAATTTCATTTAATTTTATGGAATTCAAATTTGATTCTTGAAGCAAAAGTTATGATGATTTTCCCTGGGACACATGTTTTGCGACTGAATTCTGGAGCATGCACATACCTTAATTTTCGTAGAAAATATCTCCGAAAATATAGCAAACCAAGGTATGAAATTGTATCCTTTTTTCATCAATATATATCCTTCATGTGGTAAAAATTTTGATGGTTTGAAGCTTCACAGAAAAAGTTATAGTGAGAATTCCACAATGAGCCTTTTGAAGGAGAAAAACCCTAGGATCAAGATCTTTGATACCAATTTTTATGTATCTAGATCAAAATAACATAGAAACATAAGGAAATATATATCAATGACTTCATAATAAGCAACTTTGAAGGTGAAAACTCCCTTTACATCATATAAATGAGCATTTTTTATATGATTCAAAGCAAAAGACCTCCTTGGTATATATAGGAGTCGAAAGGGTCAAAATATAACTAGGGCCTACATAAAAATGCTAATGTAAGGGCACAAAATTAACAATAGTGGGCTTCTATGGGGCACAATAATGAAAATATAGGAGCTAGATTAGTATTATAGGCACCTAACAACTCATGAGGCTCCTAACAAGGAGGGAGGGAGGGTTTCCTTCACTTGGATAGTATGATTTGGCATGGGATCTAGTAATTCTGCCTTACATTTAAACTAGAAAATATGTTCTTCCTTGATACAATCTATGTGGTACATGTGCCAGTGGAGTTTGTTTGGAGGTGGATTTATTATTTATTTCCTCTCTCTTATTTCATATTGGTTTGCCTTTGTCTATGCGAAATTTGAAAGGTATTATGTTATTACTATATGCGTAAATGTCCCTAGCTTGCAACTTGATTTTCAATTAAGTGGTGAAGTTTATAGAAAAATTACAAGTTCCTCAAACTTGAATGGTTTTCTAAAATTTTAGTACCAATACTTAGTTGTCACCTTTGACTATAAAATGACTCTCTTCGATATCCACTGTTGGTAGCATGGTGTTGGAATTAACGTTGATTTTAGATTCTTCCTAATTTTGCATTGATGTCAACAAATTTTAGATGAGATTGCATGATTATTTGATCAAATGTTGAAGTTGCGAGTGGTTTTCAGGGGATTTACAAGATGATTGTGGCAAGCTGGAAGGACTGGTCATAGATCTAGGTGAAAAAAATTATGGCTTCCCCAAATTAGGGGACAAATGTTGATTATGGAATGAAAATAAGAATTTTTAATTTTGGTATCATGGATTTCTAGTGGAAAATCTCCAAACGTGCCTGTAGGTTCTCAAAATAAAATAACTCGGCCTTAACCCATGGAAATGGACCATGATTTTTTTGTGATCACGGTGTTCAATATTCTAATTGGATTTGGTTGAAGTAATAATATGAAACATTGATTTATATTTATGGAATTTATTTGGTTTGAGCATTGATCTATGTATTTGGTCAAAGATGAAGGATCACATTGAAATTTTGAGTTAAATATATTGATTTGTTCACACTTATCATGCTTATCTGATTTGAATTCTCAATCAACTTGGTCAACTTGGATTGTTGTGTGATAAATTTAAATATGCCACGTGTGGATCCAAGTAGAGGTTATCAGTGAGTGTATTAGACAGAGCTTGAGCATACCCCTGCACTATGCATGGTTATTGCACAATAAGAAAGGCAGGAGTGAGAGGAGTGTGATGGAAAAGGCTTGATAGTTTGTGATTGTTGATGAGTGCGTTGAAGCTTATATACATAGATAATATACCAGTTCACATGGAGTGTGATTTTTAGAACATATCAATGATCAACAAGTGTGTATGGAGTGAGGGTGACTTCTAGAAATAAGCAGAAGTATTGATTTCCAAGGTTAATGTTGGTTGGTGTAAAATGTTGGTCAGAGGTTTTATGTGAAGAGATCGTTGACTTCTTTGTATGGATCAAAGATATAATATGGAAAGCCTTTTTTATTTCTCTTTGAGTATAGTAGAGTGGTAGGAATATATGGAAGGGATATATTTTATGAATGGAACATATAAATATCACTTATTTATAGTTCTCACATGATTTTGTTGCAGGGGTTATATGGTTGGATTGTGTTTGCAAGGTTGTTGGTTCTAAATGGATGAGTGCCATATTTCTTTGTATATGCTAGTACAATTATGCCAAAGTGATTCTCTTTGTATGTTGGTATTTTTGTATGGTTGAGTTGATGTATTGAGTGTTTTTCTGAACAAAGAGTTTATATGGTTGTATATTTGATGTATTTTTGGTGTGTATGAGTGTAAGCCAATGTATTGTGCACAAGATTTTATTTTCATACTCTTTTTGTATGCTACTAGAGTTTGGAGTGCAAAGAGTTAGTGATTGTTTTGTGAGAAGAGTATGTAGTGTGTTGAGGTAGAATTGTGTTGCAAAGAGAGATTTGAGCAGTGTGATGTATTCAATTGATGAATATAGAGTCATAGTGGTTCCAATATGAAAATGAGATGAGGTGAGTACTACGGTTTTTTGTGTTGATACATGTGGACCCTTGTTTGAAAATGCATGAAAAGAGGTTTATAGAAATAGCTCAAAATTTGTAGATGCTAATGAAATCAAACTAAGAACATTGGACACAAATTTCTTCTACTCAATTTGTGCAAAGAAAACATGCAATAGAAACACATGCAATCATTCAATCACAATGATCACAAAATTTTTACTAGGGAACCCAACTGGGAAAAACCCATCCTTTGTTTGTATTAAATAAAATGAGAATATGGATCTATTACAATGAAAAATTCAATCCTTGAAGCTCAAACTGCACTGCAATACTCATCTCCTCCTTCTCTTCCTGCTTTAACCAACACTTAGCCAAAATAGTCCTCAACCTTCCTCCTATTTACTTGCACAATTCTTGAGGAAATTAGCTCCTAAAAAATAGGTAAATCACATGTTTCCTTGCGCCATAGAAAATTTTAAGGATGGATGTTTATCTTAAAGTTTAGAAACCTTCACAAATCTTAATAGTCTCTAATAAGCAAACTGTAAAATTTTTGGTAATGTTTTTGTAGAAATATTTAGATTTCCAATGATTTTATATTAGTTTATATAATATTTTGGCGATTTTGAAGGTAAAATAATGGTGTATTATAAATTTTCGGTGAATCATTTTACAAAAAAAAAGAAATTTGTGAATCCTTTTTTTGAAAAAAACATGGAAAATTAGCCCAACTATGAATATTAGCCCCTAAAATTTTCCATGCCTCGTGCAAATGCTATAGAAATTACTCACCCTCTCCAATCAAAAACTTGTACACTCAATAGTATACAATGATAATTATAATCTGTCATTTCCTCCAACTCAACTAGGAAATTTGAATTCCATGCATGAGTATGGACATTTTTATTAAATTGATTATTTATATGAGAGATTAGTGAGATAAAAGTAGCTATAACTTCCTAAATGAACTCCTACTTACTCTTTTCATGAGTAGAGATCAGGTAACCGAGTTTCACTAAATATAACTCCACTATATTGCTAAATATTATTAACCAACTCATGCACAACTCTAATTCTAGCCCACAAATGTGAATTGACTGATTTAGATAAGTGACTTGGCAATGTCACTTTTGCTAGGTGCAACTCAAGTTATCCTGGTGATATGGAATTTCAAATTTCTCCATTTGAATAAGGCATAAGTCAAATGAAGCCTTTTATTTCCATAATTTAACACTCCATTTTAGCAAGAAAAGGGTTATTAAAAACTCCTATACTTATCTTGTGGAACTCAAACTTGCCTCTTGACAAAGCCTTTGTAAAAATGTCTACATCCTAGTCCTATGTCGTAGTGTACTACAACATTAAAATCTTCCTATCCACACAATCTCTTAGGTGATGGTACCTGATGTATATATGATTGGACCTATCATTAAACATTTTGATATAAATATGGGCATACTTTTTATTTCTATGCAAGCTCCCTCATCATTATAAACAATGTTTAAGGATTGACTTATGTTAACCATTTGTGAAGCGGTTTATGTGTGTAGTTTCATGTGTATTCATATGTCTTTGATGATCAAATTATGAGTTAATTACAAATTTAAAAATCATGAACAACAAATGAAATGAAGAAATAAAAACACGGCAATTACATAACAAAATGGATGATGATGGAGTTCACCCCTCCTGAGCTACATCTCCATGGACCTCCTTTAACTAGCTAGGCCCTCTAGGGATTATGAGTCACAATTCTGATTAAAAGAATCTATAATGCTCCAATGGATTTTTTGACTATTCCATTGGCTTAAAAAGACATGAAAACCCCCAAAATGACTATCCAATCTCTGAATTTGGTTCACAACTCCTCTAGGCTTGACCTCCAAAACCACTGGCCATAGGCTTGTTTAATCTCCAAAGTGACAAAAGCACCTTTAGATATTCTCCAATGGAAATATATAATATACCAATTTATTCATAGCATCAAATACATAAAAAATTTACTATTCACTCACTAAAGTTGGCCTTCAGTTGATTTGGGCATGGCATTCCCTCCTGGTGGGCTTAAGCTTCAAAATTATTCAACATGCAAAAAACACCTCTAGATGAGCTCCATTTCCTTTGAAACCTATTCCACTGGATTCCTAGCATGCCAATATACTAAGATTAACTATCCTTGAACAAAAATTGGTCTAAAATTGACTCAATTATGGAAAAAAAAAATTCCCCCAATTTCTCCACAAAAAATTCACCATGTAAATGCGTCCACCATAATATAATTCGAACCATACGCAATATTTAAATGCCCCCACATATCCACCATAATGAAGTATTTCACTTCAATGTATTTAAATGATATGCCACCATATTAAATGCATGTCAATGTATATTCAAATCCACCATAAAACATATATAATGCGGTTTTAATGAGTTTGGAATAAAGCCACATTATGGTTACAAAATAATATGTGTGGAATATTAATAATAGGTTAAATATAATTAAATAATACTAATATATATAATGGCATAATATAATATATTATTAAAAGAAACCATATAATATATATATATTAACCAACTTTAATATCATTAAAAAAAATATTCCAACACATGAATTCATGAACTTAAATATAATTTTGGAGGACATTGGGAGATTTTTACCTTCACAAACCAACCTGTTGAATCCAATAGTGGCACTTGTCACAATGTCATTGGAATAAAAACAGAAGAAGATTTTATACATGCTGACTAGACCACCATGTCATCTGTTGTAACTTTTCTGCAATATTTAAAAAAAAAAAAGATTTGTTCTAAACGACGATCAACAAACCATAACTCCTTCATCTGAACTTGGTTTTCAATTAAACGAGTCATGTTGGATTCCTTGTGATGGGATGGTCGTTATGCTTCTAGTTTGGTGAAATTCTGATCACTTTAATTTTTGAGCTAATTTTTGCCCATATTTTGATCACTCCTTCCCATTGACATTCTTTTCGACCCACAAAAGTTGGTTATCTCATAAGAGCTAAAATCTCTTATGTTTCCCAAGTTTTTTCATCTTGATTCTACTTGGAGAAATATTTATGATAACCACTTCATCACTAACATGTCTTGCCTTGCCTTGCAAATAGCTTGGCTCTTCAACCATTGTTCTCCTTTCGCTGCTGACCCAATCCAACACTTCTTGGATGCTTGCTGATATAACACTTTTACTATACCAAATCTATTCCTCGGTGCCTACCCATTGAGACTCATGTTCCTCCTTTGTGCAATGAGTGAAATACAACAAATATCTTCCAACATCAGTAAAAAAAAGAAAATAAATTACCATTCTTTTACCTCCAGGGTTCCAAATTCCACATCTGGAAGAATGCACTGGCCATATCCTTCTCTTCTTCATGTCAACACATAACATGTTCTACAATGGAAACAAATTTTCTTGACATCTTGTCACAAACACACATGCAAGAAACATAACTTGACGACATATTCTCTTTCTCCTTCAAAGCAACAAATTTCACATCATGTGAACATCGCCATGTACTCTCACATCTTGGTGTCAAAATCATCGACTAAACACAAGTCGACAAAAACATGCCTCTTCAAACAACTGACTCTCAAGTCAAGTATAAGCACGTGCAGTAATTTGACTATTCGTTTCCCAAAACAAAAAGAAATTCACATCTCATGAAACACTTCGTCAACATCTCATTTCCATATTTGGAGACAAAATAAACTCTTCCAATTTGATATGACATGCATGCAACAAAAAATTGATCAACACATGTAGACACTCATGCATGTGAAAATGATCAAAACTCTCAAGTTGACATCATGCATGTTAAACAAAGAAATCGACCAACACAATTCAATTACTCATGGATCTTCAAGCACAATGAAACCATTAAAATTGCACTGTTCATACTCACAAACTCTCATGCATGTATACAATTCTTAAACTCTCTTACAAGCATAATCATAAGTACAAGAAATCCATTCATATGTACATGTACTCAAAGCTAAAATGAACAAATTTTGTTGCAACAAAGTGAGCAAACATACTCCACTTTTAGTCACCTTCTTGGCATAAATGTGCAACATGCATTCCATTGGCAACAACATCAAAATACATGTGAAGTCTTTTTTGGATAATAATCTAACCATATCTTAGCAAACCATTTCAATGGTGCTTGCTTCAACTGCACATCATCACATGAATCATGTTTCTCTTTGGCTTTAGATTTCTGCCTCCTTTTCTTTGAAAGTTTCCTATGCATGGCTATCTTCTTCCAACCAACACCTTGAAACATTATGGTTATCCAAACCACAAAAGGAACATGCAAAATTTCTCGAAATATTATGTGATAATTTTCCATGTTTATCATAATCAAAAGAAATTTGATTAAAAGCGGATGTATACATTGAACATTCACCTTTGTCGCCTTATTGAGGAGGTGAATTTGATGAAGTAGTGGCTCCCTTCGAATACCAACAATGCATTCAATGACTGTAGAGCTTTCAACATCCTCTTGCTTTCCATTCTCATTATTTGCATGCTTATCAACACCTTCTTGCAAAGTGGGTGTAAAACTTTTCCATTCCTCATGAACACAATGTTCAAAACCTTGAGGTAATGAACATGAAATGAAATTCCTTCATGGAACACCTTCATGTGCCTCCTTGACTTTAGATCTTTCTCGATCATGTGGTCCATAATCAAGACCCAAATACTTAAGCCTTTCCTCAACAATTATTGGCTCAACTATGCCTTGTGCATTTTTCCCTAATCCTTTACCTTCATAGCCCATCTTCATCAATAATTTATACCCTATTCCTCTAGCGTGTATTTCAAAAGCACCTACACATTCATCTTGAGACGAAATTGAAGATAAACTTGAATTTCATATCTCTTTTTCAAGCACATGCTTGGCTAAGGCTTCCTTGGAATCTTGGATTTGAGTCCATCTCATGGATCTTTTCAAGGTTCTCATTTGAAATATGGAGTTGAATCTCCATCTCATGCATATTTTTAAGAAGCTCTTGCTTCTCCTCCTTCATGAAAATTAGCTTCTCTTGAAGTTTAATGCTCTCCCTCTTATCTTCATACTTCTCTTGCATCCTATCGATCATGATGTAGAGTTTTTGCAACATCTCTTTATCAAAGAGATTTTGTAAGGGATATTGATTAGAAGCATCACTTACTGAATCTACCATCACACATGCAATTCATATAAAGCTTCTTTGTGATGATTTGGGAATCTGAAGTATCAATATTGACCTTCTCCTTCACACATAAACTTGGAAAAATATTAAATTATTCTTTCAAAAATTCAAAAACCAATAGCTATAGAAGATTTATCTAACCTTGGCTAAAATGAGCTAAAAGTTTGCTCCGATATGTAATATCCAAAAATAGGGAAATTCTACAACAATGGGAACATCTTACAATGTTCCAAAGTTGGAGATCCAGCAATAATTCACTCATAAAAAGTGTATGGAACACATGGCCATCATATTATAATCACAGTATCAAAACTATGTCTCCATACATTTTTTCCAAGTGGGGAAAAATGGAAATATTGGCCCCAAAAAAGTTATTTTCTAAAGATTAAGTTATAAAAGTGAAAAATAATGGCTTTTTACCTTATCATATGTAATAATGGCCTTACATGCAAAATATTTTCAGAAAAAAATGTCTTTTTCCTAGTTAAACAGGCCTCCCATGCTCAAAACAAGTTAAAAATGATGAAACCCCAAGACTGCTACAAACAGGAATTAATGTAGAAAGTGACTGCGTAGTTCTTAGAGGTTTATGCTCAGAAATATAGAGACAAAATGTATCTTCTCATGTATTAATCAAATAATCTCAAAAACAAAGATCTAGTCTCTTTTACATAGATCCAAGATGACCCGGCAAGGGTTTCTTGACAGAAAAGATGTACAAGAAAGAAATGTTGCAGATATATGGCTGAATCACACTGTATAGATGAAGCTCTGCATCAGAATGGCTGAAAATGAAAAGAAATGGCTGTAGACTCTTGCTCTAGCTTTCTGGGAGAAAGGTTGATCCTCCTCCTGGGAAACTAGCTCATAAAAGTGGGGTTTTAACCCCTCCCACTGCACACCATAAGAAATAACGTAGTTTCTTGAAGGAAATGCATTTTTTCTGAAGGTAAATGCTTGGACCAACACCAGATAGTGGAAATTGCAACTCAGAAATCTCCTCTTAGATTTCTTAAACAAGATCTCCAAGAAAGAGTAGGGAATCCCCGCATGAGAAAACCCTTGCACTAAATAGTGAAACAAACTTAGCTAAACACCCAAAGTATGCAAGAAGTCTAAATAGAACACATACAAAATATAATCTTCAATAATGCCCCATATGGTTTCCATCTCCTTCATTATATAGTTGATGAGCTTCCTCACCAAGGGTCCCACCCCATTATGAGGTTGCTTCTATGCAAAGGCTCCTCCACCAAAATCATGTTGTCTTCATTAGTCATGCTTATCTATTTATAGCACAATTTGATTTAGTCAATCTTGAATGGATCAACCTTTACTGGATCTTCATGCCTTGTCTCCTTTCACACTCAAGGTGTCTTCATTTTGACTAGCTAGATTGATCTTCATTCACATTGAGTTGTCTTTATTTAGGATCCACTCTTTACATATAAATGTTGTTGACTTGCTCAAACTTGACTTTTTGTTCACACATGTGGATGCCTGATATGGTTATTACATGATCCCTTTTCACATTATGAGGGATTTTATTCCTACTTAAGCATCTTATGAGCCTCCTTGCCCATTTATTCATTTAACTAGATTTTAAAAGAAAAATTAATATTCCTATTAGCTACATGCTAATTTAGGAATATTATAGTCTTCCCCTCCCACATGTTACTTGTCCTCAACAAACTGCAAGGGTGCTGCAAAATCTCCTCTCCTCCTCTTGGGGCCTCTTCCTCCAATAGTCTCCACCATTGCTTCAGACTTTCTACAATAATTCTGTCTCCCAATGGTTCCTTCCAAGTGTGCAAGTTGGCCTTTGGTGGATGAACCCAATGGTTCTCATCGTGAAAGAAAGGAAGGTCTATATGGAAACCTTCTTGCTGATCAATGGCCTCCTCAATATATAAGTGATGATAGTCATGGGGAATTTCATCATCAATGAAGGACTCCCACCTCCATGTTATCATCCAAATGAAATGAATCACCTCCCATCTTGTTAATTCATAGAAAATCTCCTCCCAACTGCTCATGAGAGGTATGTCCCAAGTGCTCCAAACAATCATATGGCCTACCTCATAAATAAATAAGTGATCTACTATGGTAGCCATATCTCTTCCCATGCTCCCCTTGAAACTTGTAGTGCAAAAAGTCTGGGAAATTTCTTTCCCTAAGGACACATGCAACCAATGTGTCTCTCCTCCAACCTTTTCCTAAAAAATGATAAGACCATTTTCAGCATATGGGATCATAATTAGAGTCATGCTAGCTACCATATATAGTAAAGGAGAAAGACAATGGTCCCTCATGTGCAACTTGCACAGTTTTACTCCTAACTTCCATAGGATACGATATGACAACTTTTTTCCCCAACACATGTTTGCTGCCCCATCCTTCTTGCATGTTTGGAGAAGGTATATAATGGTTGGTGTTAATGAATCACACCATGAAGAGTACATCATCTCTCCAACATCTTCTAAGGAATGGTTAACATCACCATTGTTCATGGCCCAAGGTGGCTCATGAAATCCATAAGAAAAAGTGGCCCCCCTTGGAGCAAGACCCTACACATGAGTGTTAAGAAAATACAAGCATATAGTTGATACATCATAGTGTTTAAAAATACAAGTCTCACTATACACTTGATTCAAATTAGTAAGGTAACTCATGGATGAGCTCCCTCTCACACCCAGTGAATAAGGAGGTGATAATGATAACTCTTCCCAAGAGCTATGTTCCTCCTCAACCAGTAAATGATCTATGCACTTCTTCATATGAAAGTGCATCTCCTCTTTGAAGTTCACCCACATGAATCCATCTAATATAGTATGGCATGTTCTAATGAAACCAGTTGGTTTAGAAAGCAAGATCTCATAGGTTGTATTAAGTAGTTTATTCTTGAGTTTGGAATCTTTAGTTAAGTATATGTGATCATGAACATAAATGATTCAATTAACTACCTTATACTTCCCATCCATTACTTTCCCATCAAGAACCTTACATGTGAAGAGGTCCTTGGAATATTCCATCAAGAGTTGGGACTCCCAATAAGGATCTAGGATTCCCAACATTGACAGCGCTGTAGAAGTATGAAATGAAGTATCTGTCATATGATGGCTCTCCTCCTTGACATGCTTGATGTCAAAGTCACATGTCGGAGTATTCCCAACTTTCTTTTGTTGCCTCTCTTGCAACTGATCTTTCTCAAGACAAGATTGAAGTTTAGGAGAGTCATCCTTCCTTTGAAAGGTTCTCCTCCTCCAAAACTTCCATAGTTTTTCTCCTACATACAAGAATGGAAATACCTTCTTGTCATATTCATAAATTTTAATTATATATTAGAGTATATTTTTCTTCTCCAAGGCTATGGAGTGGCCTTTTGATACCATGCTCATATCAACATAGAATTCTGAATCTCTCCTTTCCAGTGCAAATAGATGAATGGAAGATAGCAAAGTCAGTTTCAAAAAATTTCTTGGCTTTCTATCAATGATTCTCAGTGCTGTAGTAGCTCCTTTCAAGGTTCCCTCTTTAGAAAAATATGTTGCTACTGCATATAGTTGAGAGAACACTTTAAATTTCTTCCAATCGGGGGGTATCCCTGGTGGAATGCCTCCATGCAAAGAGACATCAAGGCATAGTGCAGGATATATAGATGTTTGGACTGATTTTTCCTTGCCTTCATTTCATAGAACCTCCTAACTTCTTTGTGCATCAATATTTTGAAATAAATAGGGGTGTATACTCCTCATCATATGATTCTTTCCATCCCCTTTATCTTCTGTAATATTCATATTCTCACCATTTGATAATGTTGGCACATGCTACACATGGATTATGCCACAACCTCCATATGTGAGATTCTTTGGAACTCCTTGCAAGAGTGCAAGGGTTTATCTCCTTGGAGAAATTTCTCCTTCCTCCTCTCCATGAGATTCTAGATGTGCTCTTGTCATGATTGTGTTCTTATCCCCAGTTTTCTCTTCCTTCTCCTCAACAGTTGAAAATACCTCATCATCAACAAGAGACCTTAGATCTTGGTATTCTATTGAAGGAGGAGTCTCCATGTATTATTCTTGAGAAGAGATCTCTTCATTCAATGGATATCTTGCCCTTGGCAAGGTATCAGACAAGTTTATATCCTCTTCAATATTTTTCAGAAATGGAGTTGGATTTATAGATCCTCCCAACCCATGCAAAAGTTTTGATTGATAGCCTCCAGAGAAGGTGTTCTACATGATTCTCCATCAAACCTTTCTACTATTCTTTCAATGAACTTTGCATAAGTAGATGTATTTTAATTCTTTAAGGAAAAATATTCAAACAACCACCAAGCATAAGCCTCACCCTCAAAATGCAGCGCTGCTACTTTGATGGCCTCATTTTATGAAACTTGATGTTGTTGCACATAGGTTCCTAGCTCCTTCACCCAAGCCTTAGCTGAACATTGAGGTGATCCATCAAAAGTAGAAAGAAAAAATATACCCTCACTATGCTTCTTGCTCCTTGTGCTCCTTTCCTCCTTCATCTTGCAAAACCCTTGGAAGTTCAAGTGATATTTGGACTCCTTAGATTGAGCTTCATACTCTTGCAAATAATCACCAAGAGTCTCTCTCTTTGGCACATCTCCTTTCTTCCTCTTCACGAAGAAGTTGTTGAAAGAATGTTGTATATCTGATGATATGGATGAGTGCTCGTATCCATAAGTTGAGGACTTAGAAACTTCCTCATGTATATATCTTATAGATCTTGTTGAGGGATCTTCATGTTTTTCCCTCCTCATTTGATTGATGTCTTTGCTTCTACCCTGCAGATTTGGAAAGAGGATTTTTGAGGACCTCTTTTCTTCAGAAAATAAGGGTTTGCTTTGATCTCTCTTGCATATCTTCTCCTTCCCATGAGAATACTCTGTTAGTATGAATCCTTTGTCGAAGTGTATGAAAAAGGACCACTTTAGCTACACATAACTAATAGCCCTAACAACAAAAGTGGCTGCCAATATCTTCAGATCTACAGTTAGTTGTTCAAGAAAAGAGCTGCAAAAAACCAGATCTATGCATAGAAAGACATTAAGCAGTTAAAAGAAGGGTTTGCTCCATATACCAATAGACAAGACAAGAACAATTTTTGAAAGAATTTTTGTATTAAGGGCACTTGGGAGGAAAACAAGAAGACGTATCCAATTCTCCTCAATGGAATGGGTTCTTGGAAGTCCTCAGCACTTCAGATCTAAAATCTCTCTCTTGTTGGTGTAGAAAACCCACACAAAGAATAGAACTCAAAGGGAGCTCACACAACAAATAGTGGAAAAATGTGACCAAGTGTATAGATCCAGAGTGATCTAATAGGCAAAAAAAGGTGAATAATGGTAGGAAAAACCCTCCTATTTATAACAAAATATTGGGTCATTCTAGATCTTGGTGCATGATTAAAAAAATGTTAACCAAATCTAGATCCACCTTTTATGGAATATTTTATTATATTTGTTGGAGGGAAAAAGTATTTGACTTGGGTCAAATCCCTTTATTTGTCAAAAATAAATAAATAAATGATTTATTTATCTTTTTTAAGGAAGTGGTTGAAAGATAATCAAATAAATAATGATTTATTTAATTATTTGTGGGTGATTTGGTCATATTTAACAAGGAATATTATCTAAATAAGATTTAAATAATTATTCCTAGAAAATAATAAGATAAATAAAGGTTTATCTAGTTAATTTCTTTGTTTTGGGTTAAACATGACTAGGAATAATAATTAAATTATGGTTTAATTAATTATTCCATGAGGAAAATCAAACAAATATAGGTTTGTTTAATATTTCCTTTTGGGGTTTCCTGTTTAGACCATAAACAACCTAATAAATGTGGTTTATTAAATTATTTTTCATAGTGAAAGCAATTTTACTTAGGGTAAAATTGGTCTTACATGTTGTACTTGGGTCCATCTAATGATAATAGGTTAGATGACAAAAAAATGGTGTAACAGATTGCCCCCCAGCGTGCGAGTGTTAGGAGCAAATCGTATGACCGAAGTACGTTGTAAGAACTCAATCACCAGACATCAAGAGGGAAGTCAGAGAGAGAAATGTGAGGTAGATGAGTGTGCTGAAGAACTAGACCCTGAGGAGACGAGACTCGCAGGTGCAACAAGTCTCTTTTTATGAGAGGGTACTTGTGCTAAAGGCGGCGGGGGAGGCATACCTATGCCCACCGAGACAAAGTACAAAAGAATAGTGTGTCTAGTAAACAAGGGACCGAACCATAAAGTACAACCGGCATAAACATGAGCCAGATAAGAATACAATGAGGAATCCCACATACATGCGGTGCCTGGGATAACAGCCAGGACTTATACAATAATATCTGAGTACATGAGATACAAATACAACCCAAATGCCCCCTATAAGCGGGGAAGGGCTCACAAAATCTGACTGATACATGCAAATCAAAGAGGCACTGCAAGCGGCTAAGGCCGACATCATCAAATATATGGAGCTGCATCGAAGGCTGCAATGAAGAGGTCATCCGGGCATGTGGGGGGCTACCTGCAGGGCCACCCCCTCATGAGGGCTGAGACATCTCACACACACCCGGGAATCACCAATAGCTGCTGCTGCATCACTGAACCATCAAGCATACGAATCTCGATCATGCTGAAAGGAGCTGGAGTGGAGAAACAATCAAGTCAAAGGGTAATGAGAGATCCCTTTGCCTGATCCGAGGCACCGAACAAGAGTGGAAGCTGGAACCAAGGTACACCGCCCTCTAGACCTGTCTTCTGGAATGGAGGAACTGATGTCGACAGAAGGAGGTCCGCCATAGGTGAGGCAATGAGAGATCCTCAACTAAGGCACGAGAGAAAATAGTAGAGCGACGGACAGACTGACACCAATGATGATGGTGAAATGGAAGGGACTGAGTAGCGAATGGACGACTTCCCTTGTTAGAGCATAAAGGGCATGAATGACATGGCAGCGACTGACGCAATATCATAAGGGATAGGGGATACTGGGACTGAAGGCCATAATGTGTGACACAAGAGAGAGACCAAGCAATGAAGGATGGAAGGCTATAGCGGGGTATAAAGGGACTTGGGATAGACTCCATGAATGCAATGATGACTCAACTTGGATGCTCTAAACAAGGGCGACTCGATGGTGCTGCCACACAGTAAAGGCCCAATGGGGGACCATGAAAACATGAGTACAAGGTGGGAACTCATGACTAAAATTGACACGAACGTGGACAAGTATGGAGGCGAAGTGGTGCCCCAAGTACAAGTGTTGTAAGTGAGGAAATTCAATTTAAAGGGGAGGTGAAGTGACCCTTCTTGGACAAAATGGGTCCGGGTGAAGTAGAAAATCACAAAAATGAAAAAATATGCTGGCTATCTAAAAGAAAATAAAACATGCATTTCAGAAGGGAAATGCTAAGGGTAATATTTCTTAAGATAGAGTGCATTGCGAGGATTAGGAAGGGGATTGCCTTCGAAATCCTCTAAGAGGTATGCCCCCTTACCGAGATCCTTACTGATGATGTAAGGGCCTAGCCATAATGAGTTGAACTTCCCATGACCAAGGAAATCATGGGCCTGGTCATAAACTAGAACAAGGTCACCTTCGTGAAAAGTACAAGGCTGGACGTTTCTGTCATACTGAGCTTTGGTGCGTTTCTTGGCCGCTTCCATGGTTTGCAAGGCAACACGACGGTCTTCGGAGGCGCGCTCAAGCTTGATAAGTCATTGTTCTAGAGGTTGGGTATCAGGGAGAAGTTCAACGGCCAGGTGCAGGGAAGGGATTTCACACTCGATCGGTAAGACTGCCTCCTCTCCAAAAACGAGGTGGAAAGGAGTAAACCCGGTGGCGGTTTTAACAGAAGTTCGATAGGCCCACAAAGCGGGGAAGAGCATAAGATGCCAGTTGGTTTTGTGCTTATTCACCGTTCGTTGAAGCATAGTCTTGAGGATTTTGTTGACTGCTTCAACTTGGCCATTACCTTGGGGGTAATAGGAGGAGGAATATTGGTGCTCAAAACCCAACAGTGAGGATAGCTCACGCCATATCTCATCTTCAAAATGTCTGCCATGGTCGAAGACCAGTTGTTTCGGAACCCCGAATTGAGCGATAATGTGGTTAAAGAAAAAGAGGGCTGCGGTAGCTGCCGTGTTATTAAATGTTGGCATGGCCTCGGCCCATTTGGTGAAATAGTCGACCGCCACGATGATATACTTGTGGTTACCAGTGGATGGCGGGCGACACTCCATAAAGTCGATGGCCCATTTACAAAAGGGACCAGTTGAGACGACTGGATGGAGGGGAGCTGGGGGAGCTCGTGCCTTAGGGGCGAAATGTTGGCAATTGGGACAGTGTTTGACTGCCTCAATGCAATCACTGAAGAGGGAAGGCCAAAAATACCCAACGCGCATGACTTTCTGGGCAGTAGCAAGACCAGAGAGGTGGCCACTGCAAGCACCGCTATGGCAGGCATTAAGGACCTGTTCAGCTTTAGCGTGCGTGAGACAATGACGAAGGACAGTATCGATCCTGCGATGATAGAGGTTGTCACCGATAAGGAGGTATCGGGGAGCCTGGTGTCGGATACATCGGCGAGCCTCATGATCAAGGTGGAGGGCGAACTTTTGGGTTCACAAATAAGTAATAATATCGCCATACCACAGGTCATCGGAAGTAATGGAAAATAAATGTTCATCAGGAAAATCATCATTACCTGGGGGGTCTTGCGATCCGATAGGTAATTCAGAAATGAGCTCAGCGAGGGCTAAGCCTTTCTTACTCTTTGGTGTGACAAATTCGAGGTCGAATTCCTGAAGAATAACGACCCAACGGGCGTACTTCCCAGTGAGGATACGACGACTCAATAGGAGGGCCATGGGGTTGGAATTAGTCACAACCTTGGTGGAGCGCATGAGGATATAATGACGAAGTTTTTGGACTGAGAACACGACAGCCAGCGCTAATTTTTCTTCATACGAGTAGGAAACAGGAGGTCCTACAAGGTTCTTACTGAAATAGTAAATCACATGCTCGATACTGTTAGAGTCAGCCCTTGCTGCCCTCCGTCAGTGATCATTTCGTCTTTTGCATATTCATTATTAGGTGTCTCACTTGTTTCACTTCTTTGCATATCACTAGGATCATGCCATGAACTGACGAAGGGTTGTGTCATTTTGTGTTTCCTCATGTTATACCTGCAGCGCTATTTTAAAAATATTTTCTCAAAAAATTATTTATAGTCATTGTCATTATGTATGAGGTTATTAAAATGTCAATAAGTGTCCTAGGTCTTGGTGTCTAGGGTTTTTTGAGTCATTTATACACTAGTCATAAAGCCTGCAAGGTGAGGAGAGTCCAGTACTAGGATTTCTATTTTTATTATCATCAGCATTTTAAAAAAAAAATACATTTCTAGTCCAAAACTCTGTTTTGGAACTAGAAATTTGTCATTATCATTTTGTAATAAATTTTAATTATTCCGCCATGAAGACATTGTAAAAGCAGACCCCTGGTCTTTTCTCTAGCCAAGAAAGCCATATCCCTGCAAAAAGACAATAAAATCATAGTTATAAATTTTCCAGGAACTAAGCAGTTTGTATTTAAAAAGCCAAAGTGAAAATTACAAAAACATTTGTAATGTGGGTTTAAGACAGATTTGAATAAAAATGATAGATGAAAGATATTCATGAGGTGCAACAGTAAGCAGATTCATTTGAACCGATTTCATTTGCTCCCAAAACGTATTTGCAAAATTGAAAGCCGATTTCAGCCTTTTGGAGGGCGTGGACAGGGTTTTAGGGCTGCGCGACCCAAGTTGAGGCCGAGCGACCCACCTGGGCTGCGCGACCCAAACAGAGTTGGTTTAGCACAGTGGGTTTGCACCTGCGCGACCCACCTGGGCTGCGCGACCCAAACTGAGCCTGCGCGACCCACGCAGAGACAGCATTCCGGAATTGTGTTTGAGCGCCCAGATTGGCTCGGAATTGACTCCAATTGCCTTCAAAGCAGGTTTTCTTCAATCACTTGGGGTTTGCAAACGTATTTGTCTCATCATACATGGTTCTAATATGCAAATGAAAGATTTAAAACCCCACTGTTATGAGATTATTGTTTTCAGGGTTAAAATGAAAATCAATGGTGTAAAAAATGGGTTTGATGTCTGAAACAGTGATATGGTCAGCCTTTCATAAAACATGAAAATCACTCTGCTCTCATACCCATAATACCACTGTCACCATTGTTATTGTTATCCCATGATTAAACCCTTTGAGTCACATTTCTCATGTGTGTAATGGGTCACATTGCCCACTGTTAGCATTTGCTCATGTTTTTGTTTGCCCAATGTTAGCATCGTTTCAAATGACCTATTGAAACTTTATGGTCATAAACTCGTAGGCAAACCTATCACTGATTATACCATACTCTCCTTTGACTAGATGTGTCCAAACTTTTGAAGGTTGCCTACTCCTATTTTGTCAAAATTTCATTTGCATTCAAAACAGAGATGCTGCCTTTCAGCCCATTTGAAGCAGAGATTTTATCCAGAATTTGATTCCTTGATGGTGTTTTGGCGGTGGGATATTGATTGAATGTTAAACATACGTCCTAATCTTGCTTTCACTGCATTCATATCAGCATACACATTGCCAAAGGTTTGATCAGAGATATGTCAGAGACAGAGTCAGAATATGAGCCAGGGTGAGGCAGTGATTCGGTGGCTGAAGGTAATTTGCCACGGAGTTCCCGCAGAGAAAACAGAAGTGGTGATCATCGCAGAGAGGAGCCTACCTCTTTGGCTCGGTTGCAGGCATGTCCATTAGCTATGGATTGTTTTCGATTCTTGTCATGTTTCAGATTTTATGAGATGGTTGTGCAAACCCAGCCTCATCGTGAATTAGCACGTTTGTTTGTTCTTCATTTACGGGGTAATCGGGTAAACCTTGCTGGGGTTGATTTCATTGTTTCGCCTTTGACTATTGCTCAAGCCACTGGCATACCTAACATAGGCGAGGAATGGAGCAAGGGTAAGCAGTTAGAGAAATTTCACTATGAGCCATATGTTAAAGCTGGATATGTGGCTTACTTGAGCAGAAGTTTTCATTTCCTTCAACTGAAAGATGGGTATGCACACTTGCTCATGAGCTCATTATTCGATATTTGATTTGTAGAAGCGAGTATGCTCGTCTTTTCTCAGTAAATGTTCGTTTCTTTGATGCATATTACAAAGTGCGTATGATGAATATTCCATGTTATATACACAACATAGAAGAAGATGGTTACATTTGTGCGAGAAGAAAGACGAGCGGTGCAGCGATACGGGGGTATATATCCCATTTCGCACAGTCAAAATCATGGTGTCACATGTGGGTTGATGTATGGTAGGCATCGCAGGAGGACTTTGTTCTAGAGACTTTTTAAAATTACTTAACCTCCAGGAGTTTATAGGCGGAGAGCCTTTACACAGTAGGACTGTACTTGGTGGAGCATGTCATTCTCCTTTGGTCCCAGAACATATCGGCGAGCCACGGGCCTTATTTGCAGCGACACGGCGGGTACTATCTCCACGTGAGGTGGAAGGGGTCCTGCCGACTTCATCGACACGGCGAGTATTATCTCCAAGTGATGTGGAAAGGGTCTCGCTTTCTTCTCCAGTGCAGGTACAGGTACAAGACAGGGGCAAGAGGCCCATGCATGATGAGGGCCCATCAGGAGGCCGGGACACCGATATGACAGTCATTGATGTTGATACGGGCTCTCAGCTCACGAAAATTTGAGGAAGTCAATCCCGGGGCAAGGGCGAGAATGACCTGGCGAAGGGCCAATTGTAGTAGGCTCGATTGGGTGATTAAAATGTGGAAGCGGCCCTGTCAAACTGACTCGAGATGAGCTAACATTTTATGAGAGTGCGCGAATCAGTGAGGACGGCGAGTGGAATCGAAAGAGGCCCGGTGACATGACACAAGCCCGAAGCTGTAGGAGGGAACTCTGTGGAGTAAATATACATCTGGAGAAGGCTGTTGGCGAGGCCAGCGGAGACAGACATGCTTACACTTCACACCTAGAGGAGCCATTCTTGGGCTGCATGCATGTTTGCAAAGCGAGGATGAGGATCATGAAGGAGGTTACGCGAGGCACTTCCAACGGCAGGCCTAGTCCCGCCAGTTTTGGCGACTCATTGACTGAGCAAGGCACATGATGGAGGACCTCCGCTCCGAATTTGGGAAAATTCGGAGAAAATTTTGTCATTTCCAAATTTTTGGTATATCATGTTCGTTTGTTGATGCACTTCACAAGGGTGCGTATGATGAATATTCCGTATTTCATACACCGCAACATAGAGAGGATGGTGACATTTGTGCAGAAGAAGACGAGCCCAGTGCAGCAGTACAGGAGTATATACCATTTCACTTTGATCAAAATCTTGGTTTTCCAATGATTTAGCGGAAGCCAGGGGCATCATGAGGAGACTATTCTGAAGACTTTTTCGAGTACCACGGCGACCTCAGGCGGGTTCACATGATCACGAAGCCCTCACACAGTAGGACATGCTTGGGGTTCAGAGCATATCAGCACTCCTTTAGTTCAGACATATCAGCGAGGCCACAGGGCCTTATTTGCAGCGACACGGCGAGTATTATCTCCACGTGAGGTGGAAGGGGTCTTGCCGACTTCATCGACACGACGAGTATTATCTCCACATGATGTGGAAAGGGTCTCGCCTTCTTCTTCAGTGCAGGTACAGGTACAAGACAGGGGCAAGAGGCCCATGCATGATGAAGGCCCATCAGGAGGCCGGGACATAGATTTGACAGTCATTGATGTTGATACGGGCTCTCCTAGCTCGAAGCTGAGGGAAGTCATCCAGGAGCAAAGGGCCGAGAATGACCAGCTGAAAGACCAATTGCAGAAGGCTCAGTGGGTGATTAACTATTTAGATCAGCGCAACAAACAGCTCGAGGATGAGCTCACATTTTATGAGGTGCGCCAAATCCGTGAGGACAGGCAGTGGAATCGAAAGAGGCCCGGTGACATGACACCAGCTGACAGAGATACTGTACTCACTCGGGTAAATATACATCTGGAGAAGCTGTTGGCAAAGGCCAATCGAGACAAAGACATGCTTCGCCACATGAAAGGCCATTACGGGGCTCGCATGCATGTTTGCAAAGCGAGGATGAGGATCATGAAGAGGAGGTTGCGCAAGGCACTTCAACGGCGAAAAAGGCCTAATCCACTTCGGATTTTGGCCGAAGCTTCATTGACTGAGCAAGACACATGATGGAGGACCTCCGCTCCGAATTTGGGCAGATTCGGAGAAAATTTTGTCATTTCCAAATTTTTGGTTTAAAAAACAGGTTTTGTGGCTAGGTGGGTCGCGCGCTCTTGCGCTCGCATTTTTTTGAGGCACTTGCTGGAGGATATTTTTACATTTTTGGATTTTTCATGGTTAAATATGCATCCTCTGAAGTCAACTTAGCATTTCAACAAAATCTGGATGGTCAAAAAGCTCAAAAACACCATGAAAACCACCTTGCTGCCACCTTTTGCACCAGCAGGGAGTACCTCTGGGAGAATGAGGTTTTGGAGGGTCAAATCAACTCCAAATTCATAAATTCCACTTGGGTTGGAAATTAGACATCCAGGGCTTTCCAACGAGCTATCATGAGCTCAATTTGGATGTCAGGAGCTACCTCAAAATCAGCCTGGAACATGAGCGACCCACGCAGTTCAGGAGCGACCCACCTAGAGATTTTTTTTTGAGTTTTCAGCTGCCAGCTCAGTATTTCGCCTATTTTGGACCAGTTTTGCCTATGGATAGAATTCTTGGTTTTTTATGATGTAAATTCATGTTTGGCATGTAACTTTTTCTTGTTTTATCTCTTCTAGAAGATTCACTCTCAAATGAGTAAAAAATCATGTAATGGATCAGTTTCCACTCTTTTAGAGGCAAGTTGTTAGCTGCCTAGATTGTAGTTCCATGATTAGAATTGGTTGAAACTGATCCCTGAAGAGGAAATTCGACCCCTAGAGGTGGGGAAAGGGGTTAGAGTGATCTATATATTGTAATTTCTGAGGCATTCTACAGGTTGGACTCTTGGGATACTTTTGATACTATTGTACATACTTTTCATATTTGGCTAAGGAAAGATCAGGGGTTTTGCGGCACTTGTTGGGATCCTTGTGGTGTTCTGTTCTTGATGATGTTTCTCCTTTGTTTACTGTAATTTTCTTCATGTTTAATGTATGCCATCGTTTCATTATGCTTCTGAACTAAGTTGAATGAGTGATTAAGGTTGAATCCATTGTTTACGGTGCTTAGCCTTTGAATTCAGTTAGTTCTATATGTTTTCAGCTGTTTGGAGAGGATCCAAGTTCTTCTTTGCCCTCTTCAGCTCCTCGTCAGTCTAATCTATCCATAAAATCCAATTCGAAGCATCAAGATCATCACCTACCTTGCCCCAGCTTGAACTCTGCAAAGGTCTGACCTTATCCCCGAACCCAAAATTTTGTTTTCCCATTACTCCAGCGAAAACCCAAAAAACCAAAAACCAAACATACCTATCTCTTTACTAGCCTAAAATCAGTTCCTATCGTAAGTCATCTCGCATCCTATTACTTATTTTCTCGAGATTGACGGAGAGAGCCCTCTCCTGTCCTCGTAGGGCTAGCTACGAGGCTGAGCGTGGTTTGATGTAGCCTTGAGTTTTACTTCATTTCAGCCTGAGGTAGATTTGAGTGCTAACATAGTGGCGACCATACTGGGAAAAAATCTCAATGGTTTGCTTGTTGATGTGTTTGTTCCACGAGTCTTAGACGGAGTCTGAAGTCACGCCAGGTAGCTTTCGAAACGCTTTTGTTATGCATAAGCGGAAGTAGATAAACACTGCTTCAGTCGATCTCCGGTAAGCTTGTGTGTTCAGTACTTGATTTGTAAATCACCCCAGTATACTTATTCGTTCTAGACCTTTTGGATGATTGAGTCTAAAAGTCGAAAGGCTGAAAATAATTGATTGTGTTCCTTGTAATTTTTGTTTTCCGAGAAGATCAATACACTGGCTTCAAGAAGAAATACTAGGGCGAATCCTGACCCTGATCCACCAACAATCTTCGAAAATCCGAATCTGATTCCAAGGACCCTTAGAAAACAAGGCAGTCAAGAGAGTTCTGAAAGAGAAAGCCAATTGAGTTTTGAGAGTTCCAGAGTACTTACCCGATCTGCATCTTGTTCTGTCAAAATCATATATGTTGATGAAATCCCCTTTGATGCACAGTTTGAAACATCTTTGTTTGTGAATTTTTCCGAAACTGAATTGTCAAGATTAGTCCCAGATCCATTGTTTACTGAAGATTTGCAATATAGATTTGTTTCACAGTACTTGGATAGACAGCTGCAAAGTTTTATTGAGGATACTAATACTTTTGAATTTACTGAATCTGCTTCACAAGTTCTTGACCCATCTGAAATTGCATCAAGTTCACGGATCCCTACTGAACCTCCTTTTGTCTCTACCATTCCAGTTCAGCCTGAGTTTTCTGATCAACAATCAATAGTATTTTCTCCGTTTCCATTGAATACATCTCATAGACCTACTACTCCTACTCCTCCTGTATCTCCTCGATAACAGATTGTTTTCAATCCACCAAGAGCTATGGCTGCTCGTTTTGCACCCCTTGTGTTACCCCAGCAGTTGAATGATATGCCCGCAGACTATCAGAGTAAGATCCCGACATTTGATGGTACTCCACAGAGTCTTCCTGCACAACAACATGTAGACAATATGGAAGATTTCTTTGATCGTTTCGAGATTGATGAAGAAAATGTGACCATGAGGCTTTTTGTGCAAACCTTTGGAGGAGAAGTACGGAAATGGTTCAGAGCCTTGCCACAAAGAAGCATAGATACATTGGCAGAACTTCAGAGGCAGTTTTTAGACCGATGGGAGATGAAAAAGGATCCGCTGCAGATTACTTCAGAATATACAAACCTCAAACGTAATCCTGGTGAGTCTGTTCAGGATTATATCATTAGATTCAATACCGTGTATAATGCTATTCCAGATGATTTGAGACCGTCCAAAAAGTCTGCTCTCCTTAAATTCCCGGATGGCTTTGATCCGGAGATGGCTTATTCCCTTCGTGATAGAGATCCACCTACTTTAGAAGATATGCAGAAGGTCGCTGTTAGTGTTGAGGAAAATTTGAATGATAAAAGAGCACGGTTGAAAGCAGAGAAAAGAGTGACAATAAAGGAAGAGCCTTCTACATCTATATCAGAACAGCACATAGCTCGTGAGTTGGAAAAGGCTTTAAGAAGAATGAATCTTGACAAGGCAGAAACACAGTTTCGGAACCCAAATTTCCGTGGCCAGCAGCAGCCACAATTTAGAATTAAGCAGCGTGAACAAAGACAAGAGCCAGCAGCCCAACAGTAGGTTAAGACTCCACTTTTGCAGAATTTTGTGAGTCATGATTCCGATGATGATGATGATGTGTCAGGTGAGCAAAATCATTTCTTCACTCCTGATGATTTGCCTATTTATATTACTGAGGAAGAGGAGTATGGTGAAAGTTCAGTTGTTCAGAAAGATGAGGATTTTATCCTAACAAATGATGTTGATTTAGAAGAAGAGTCAGATGAATACCAAAGAGGATATTTGAATGCATTGACTGCTCAGCAGAAACAATATTCATTGAGAAATCGAGATGTGCCTATAAATCCCATTCAGAAAAGAAAAGAAGCTTCAGCACCGAAGACAGATTCACCAATACCACAGAAAAGAGGAAAAGAGACAATTGACCCCGCAGCAAGTAAAGTATCATCAGCTGAGAAGGTAAATCAGTGAAACATAGTGAAAGACAAGGCTGAAAAGAAGGAAGTTCCAGTCAAAGAGGTTGAGAAGGTTTCAGCATTTAGCTTGGAAAATGAAATTTCCAAACTAAAAATATCTATTCCTTTGACGGAGATTATGAAGAACAACAGCTACCGTAGTCAAGTCACCAAAATTCTGAAATTTGATCCAATGATTGACACAGTAAATGTTGAGGATGATCAGCCGGAATTGATTTTTGGGCCTGCATTAAATGGTGAGTCTCCTGACAGTAATGTTCCTCCTTTTTACATCAGTTTGAGGTTGCATGAATATATATTGCACAATGCTATGCTCGATTCGGGTGCTTCGCACAATTTGATGCCAAAGGCAATCATGGAAAGTTGGGATTAGACATTACAAGAGAGTATCATGATTTGTATTCATTCGATTCCAGCCGGGTAAAGTGTATAGGACTCATCAAAGATTTGGTGGTAAGTTTAGATCAAATCCCAGCGAAGAATGTTTTGATGGATGTGGTGGTTGCTGACATTCCTCCACGTTTCGGAATGCTCCTTGCAAGATCTTGGGGGGCAAAGTTGAAAGGTACACTTCAATTAGATTTCTCTTATGCTACAATTCCAGTCTTCGGTCAAATGAGAAAGTTGTATCGTGAACAGAAGATGAAATACATGATAACTAGCAAAGAGAAGCCAGTCAATCATCCTGTGAACTATGTACATACTGATTTAGAGTCGTTTGTGTTGCTTGCTGATAGTTTTAATGATGTAGAAATTCAATTAGTTCAGGCAGAAGACATACCAGAAATAAATGAGAATTTTAGAGAAGTTTTGCAAAAAGAAAGAAGAGAAAAACAAGTTGTTTTGGAGCAATCAGCTGAAGACAATGGGTAGCAAACAGGAAAAACAGAGCCGACACAGTTTCAGCATTTAGAGGACGATGAAGATGGTCTTTGGACCATGGATTTTGATGGTGCAGTGGGCAGCGATGGTGCTGGGATTGGTGTGTGGATTCGAAGTCCATTTTCCGCTCCTGATAAAGTTCCGAGCAATGTGAGAGTGTGTTCTTACAAACTTGCATTCGATTGTTCAAACAATGAAGCGGAATACGAGGCTCTTATTGCTGGTCTTAAGATTCTCAAGAAGCTGAATGCGAAAAGGATTGCGGTATATGGCGATTCAGAATTAGTGATAAAGCAAGTTAAAGGTGAGTTTCAGGCTAAGCATCCTCACATGAGGGCTTATCGCAATGCAGTTTTGGATATTCTGAAGTTATTTTCTGATTATACTTTGACATGTGTGCCCCGCATACAAAATGGTGTTGCTGATGGACTTGCTAAGGCAGCAAGCAATCTTAAGATTCCAATGAATTCCAGCAACAAGTTTGAGATACATGTGAAACACCAGCCCACCATTCCAGACAATCAGCGATGTTGGCAAGTTTTTGAGGATGATGAGGAAATTAGTGAATTTCTGCAGAATAAGGGTAAGTTTAAAGATACCTCCATAGATACAAAATTTGATGATGGTATTGATGACATACAGATAAATCAAATGGATGTGCTGCAATTGAAGGATAACATCATTCCTAAGGGATTGATTCCATTGGAAGAGTTGTTTGATCAAGATGATGTAGCTCGTAAGCCTACATTGAGGCCAACAGAGAAAGGTGTCGAAGAGGTAAATATTGGGACAGCTGAGAATCCCAAGATGGTGAAATTGTCAAAGTCATTGTCACCAAAGGTAAGAGCAGAATACATGAAATTGTTATCTTCATTTTCTGATGTGTTTGCGTGGGATTATTCAGATCTTAAAACATATGATACCAATATCATCCAGCATACTATTCCCATCAAACCAAATCAGAAGCCTTTTCGTCAAAAGTTGAGGAGGATCAACCCAAAGCTGCTACCATCAATCAAGAAAGAGGTAAATAGGTTGTACAAGTCAGGAATCATTGTGCCTATTCGTTTTTCAGATTGGATATCAAACTTGGTGCCCGTGAGAAAGAAGACAGGTGAGATCCGTCTATGTATTGACTTCAGAAATCTAAATAAGGTATCATTAAAGGACAATTATCCACTGCCAAAGATGGATCACATATTGCAGTGGGTAGTTGGAGCATCAAGGATGTCTCTACTCGATGGATACTCAGGTTATAATCAGATTTTAGTGCAGGAAGATGATCGTGACAAGACTGCATTCACCACTCCTTGGGGAACATTTCATTACGCAAAGATGCCATTCGGTTTAAAGAATGCATGCGCTACCTTTCAGCGTGCAATGGACATGGCTTTTGCCAATGAGAAAGATGTGTTTTTGGTTGTTTACCTTGATGATCTAACTGTATTTTCTAATTCTGATGAGGAACATTTATATCATCTGAAAATTGTTTTCCAGAAATGCAGAAAATATGGCATTTCGCTGAATCCAAAGAAGAGCCTTTTCGCCATGGATGAAGGAAAGCTCCTTGGCCACATCATATCGAAAGATGGCATTAGAGTTGATCCTGCACGTGTTGAAGCCATACAGCAGATTGAACAGCCCCGGAACAAGAAAGAGATACAGTCATTTAATGGTAAAATGAATTTTCTGCGTCGTTTCATTCCCAATCTTGCAGAACACCTTAGAGAAATCACGAACATGCTGAAAAAGGACAGTCAGGTAAGATGGACAGAAGAGGAAGTTAAGTCATTCAATTTGGTAAAGATAGCTCTTTCTTCAGCCCCTATTTTAATCAGCCCCGATTACACACAAGACTTCATTTTATTTTCTTTCGCTTCTGAGCATACATTGGCAGCTGTTTTGATGCAAAAAAGGGATGGAGTTGAGAAACCCATCGCTTTTTTCAGTCGGATCATAAGAGATGGGGAATTGAAGTATAATATCATTGAGAAACAAGCACTTGCGCTTGTAAAGGCTTTAAAGGATTTCCGTGTGTACATATTGCATTCCCATATTACAGCATATGTTCCTAACGCAGCAGTTAAGGATGTTTTGGTATAGGCAGATCCAGAAGGAAGAAGGGGTAAGTGGATCGCTGCATTGTTAGAGTACGATGTGGAGATTAAACCGACCAAGCTAATCAAAGGACAAGGACTCGCCAAGCTCATGGCTGAAACAAATCTGCATGCTTTAGACATAAATTTGATTGTTGCCATGTCTGATGAAGAAGAAGAAAGTGCGTCCGTTCAGGTATCCGATATTTTTGTTTCTTCTCCTTGGTATGCTGACATTTTGTATGTGCTTCAGAATTTGTCTACACCGCCTGGTATGCCTCGAAATAAGAGTAGAACATTGAAGTTAAAGGCTGCTAAATTCTGCATTTTGAATTCTGTATTGTATTGGAAAGACCCTGGGGGTATGTTGTTGAATTGTTTGGTAGAGGAGGAAGCTCAAAGAGTTTTGGAGGATTTTCACAAAGGTGACTGTGGAGGTCATTTGTTTTGGAAGACCACAGCGAATAAGATCCTAAGGGCAGGGTATTATTGGCCTTTTTTGTTTTCTGATGTGTTCAAGGCTGTTAAAAATTGTCATGAGTGTCAAATATTCGAAGGGAAGCAGAAACTACAGCTTTTGCCTCTAAAACCAATCGAAGTTAATGCACCATTCCAGCAGTGGGGATTGGATTTTATCGGAGAAATCCACCCAGCATCTTCCGGACAGCATAGATGGATCTTGACAGCTACAGACTACTTCACGAAGTGGATTGAAGCGATTCCCACTCGACATGCCACTGATGCGGTAATTATCTCTTTCCTTGAAAATAATATTCTGTCACGCTTTGGGTGTCCTAGTAAAATAATCACGGATAATGCAGCAGCTTTTAAGTCTAAGAGGATGGTTGATTTTTGTTTTAAGTACAATATTACCTTGGGACATTCAACCGCATACCATCCGCAAGGGAATGGCTTGGCGGAATCTTCAAACAAATCCTTGGTGAATATCATTAAGAAATTGCTGGAAATCAACAAGAAGGCTTGGCACAAAAAGTTGGTAAATGCATTATGGGCTGATAGGGTAAGTCAGAAAAGGTCTATTGGTATGTCTCCTTTCGAGTTGGTGTATGGGACGGATACAGTCTTTCCTACTTCACTTGTTGTCCCGGTGGTCAGATTGCTTCAGGAGGCTGGAAGTGAAGAGGATCCTATGCAGCGGAGGATTAATGAGATGATTCATTTACAGCAGACACGAGAAGAGGTATTTCAAAATACTTTCAAGTTGCAGGAGCGCATTAAGAAGATCTACGACAGAAAGGCAAAGTCAGATAAGTTTCAGTTGGATGAAGTAGTTTTGAAATGGGATGCCCGGAATGAAGACAAGGGAAAGCACGGCAAATTTGAGAATTTGTGGAAGGGACCGTTTAGGATTGCAGCGTATCGGGGGCAGAATGCATTTCTTCTCAAAGAAATGAATGGAGATGATTATCCTGGTGGACCGATCAATGGTCGGTTGCTGAAGCGCTATTATTTCTGAGTACTTGCTGCTGATCTCATTTTCATTGTATATATCATTTTACTTTGTTTCATTGCAAGAGTGCACTGATCTCTCATTTTCGGTCTGGGGCCCGGAGCGAAGGCTATAATTCTGGAAATAGAGGTTGGTTGGTTTGAGATTGTAAAGTTAAGTTTATTAGTCTTCTTGTTTAAAGTCATGTCAGTTTGAGTCTAGTCAGTTTTGGTCAAAATTGCAGTCTATCATTAGTCAAATATGCAGTCAATAAAGGTGTCTAAAGTTTGTCTTGTCAAGTTGAAATAATGATTCCATCGCCCAATGGATGAGAGGCACTGTCTGACTCCCCCAGAGATCTGCTGTTCTTGGCATCTCCATGGAGCCACCATCCCCATTGGAGCCAATGTTAGAGTCAGCCCTGGCTGCCCTCCGTCAGTGATCATTTCGTCTTTTGCATTTTCATTATTAGGTGTCTCACTTGTTTCACTTCTTTGCATATCACTAGGATCATGCCATGAACTGACGAAGGGTTGTGTCATTTCGTGTTTCCTCATGTTATACCTGCAGCGCTATTTAAAAAAAAAAAATATTTTCTTAAAAAAAAATTATTTATAGTCATTGTCATTATGTATGAGGTCATTAAAATGTCAATAAGTGTCCTAGGTCTTGGTGTCTAGGGTTTTTTGAGTCATTTATACATTATTCATAAAGCCTGCAAGGTGAGGAGAGTCCAGTACTTGGATTTCTATTTTTATTATCACCAGCATTTAAAAAAAAAAAAATACATTTCTAGTCCAAAACTCTGTTTTGGAACTAGAAATTTGTCATTATCATTTTGTAATAAATTTTAATTATTCCGCCATGAAGACATTGTAAAAGCAGACCCCTGGTCTTTTCTCTAGCCAAGACAGCCATATCCCTGCAAAAGGACAATAAAATCATCAGTATCGACCTCAGAGAAACCAAAGCAAGTTTGTATTTGAAAAAGCCAAAGTGAAAATTACAAGAACATTTGTAATGTGGGTTTGAAGTTAGATTTGGAATAAAGTATGATGGTGAAGATATTTGTGAAGTGTATAAAGGCCAAGCAAGTTCATTTGAACCGATTTCATTTGCTCCCAAAACGTATTTGCAAAATTGAAAGCCGATTTCAGACTTTTGGAGGGCGTGGACAGGGTTTTAGGGCTGCGCGACCCAAGTTGAGGCCGAGCGACCCACCTGGGCTGCGCGACCCAAACAGAGTTGGTTTAGCACAGTGGGTTTGCACCTGCGCGACCCACCTGGGCTGTGCGACCCAAACTGAGCCTGCGCGACCCACGCAGAGACAGCATTCCAGAATTGTGCTTGAGCGCCCAGATTGGCTCGGAATTGACTCCAGTTGCCTTCAAAGCAGGTTTTCTTCAATCACTTGGGGTTTGCAAACGTATTTGTGTCATCATACATGATTCTAATATGCAAATGACGGATTTGAAACCCCACAGTTATAAATTATTGTTTTCATGGGTTAAAATGAAAATCAATGGTGTAAAAAATGGGTTTGATGTTTGAAACAGTGATATGGTCAGCCTTTCATAAAACATGAAAATCACTCTGCTCTCATACCCATAATACCACTGTCACCATTTTTATTGTTATCCCATGATTAAACCCTTTGAGTCACATTTCTCATGTGTGTAATGAGTCACATTGCCCAATGTTAGCATTTGCTCATGTTTTTGTTTGCCCAATGTTAGCATTTGCTCATGTTTTTGTTTGCCCAATGTTAGCATTGTTTCAAATGACCTATTGAAACCTTTATGGTCATAAACTCGTAGGCAAACCTATCACTGATTATACCATGCTCTCCTTTGACTAGATGTGTCCAAACTTTTGAAGGTTGCCTACTCCTATTTTGTCAAAATTTCATTTGCATTCAAAACAGAGATGCTGCCTTTCAGCCCATTTGATGCAGAGATTTTATCCATAATTTGATTCCTTGATGGTGTTTTGGTGGTGGGATATTGATTGAATGTTAAACATATGTCCTAATCTTGCTTTCACTGCATTCAAAGCAGCATACACATTGCCAAAGGTTTGATCAGAGATATGTAAACGATCGAGAATATGAGCAGTGAGCGATGGGTCGGTGGGCCAGAGGAGAAGTATTGCCCACAGGAGTTCCGGGAGAAAGCAGTGGTGATCATGTGAAGAGCTGCCCTCTTTGGCTAGGTTGCCAGGGCATGTCCATTAGCTATGTAAGTTCTTTGAGTTGTCATGTTTCAGATTTTGTGAGATGGTTATTACAAGCCGACCTCATCTAGTAGATTAGCACGTTTGTTTGTTATTCATTTCTGAGGGTGATCGGGTAAACTATGGTGGAGTTGATTTCATTGTATACTTCTTGACTATTGCTCAAGCCATGGCACTTTTTTTGTAAGTAGGAATGGAGCAAAGAGTAACGTTGAAATTTCCATGAAGACTATGTTAAAGCGGATGTGTGAAAATCGACCGGGGGGATTTTTCCATTCGGATTCTTGAGAGATGAGTATGCACCACTCATGAGGCTCATTATTCAGTATTTCAGTTGTGAGGGCAGGTATGCTCGTCTTTTCTCATATCATGTTCGTTTGCTGATGCACTTCACAAGGGTGCGAATGATGAATATTCCTTATTTCATATACCGCAACATAGAGAAGATGGTTACATTTGTGCAGAAGAAGATGAGCCCAGTGCAGCAGTACAGGAGTATATATCATTTTGCTTTGATCAAAATCTTGGTGTCACATCAGTTGGCAGAGCAGGGCATCACTTGGGAGGACTTCATTTCTAGAGACTTTTTCAGAGTGCCACAGCAGCCTCCCGAGGCAGTTCATGATGCAGGAGAGCCCTCACACCAGCCGGACATGCTTGAGGTTGAGCATATCATTACTCCTTTGGTTCAGACATATCAGCGAGGCCACAGGGCCTTATTTGCAGCGACACGACGGGTACTATCTCCACGTGAGGTGGAAGGGGTCCTGCCGACTTCATCGACACGGCGAGTATTATCTCCACGTGATGTGGAAAGGGTCTCGCTTTCTTCTTCAGTATAGATACAGGACAGGGGCAAGAGGCCTATGCATGATGAGGGCCCATCAGGAGGCCGGGACACCGATATGACGGTCATCAGTGTTGGTCTGATTTCACTCTAAACCAGAAAGGCAGGAGGTATCAGGGAGCAAGGAGCCGAGAATGACCGGTGAAGACCAGTCTGAAAGCTCGGTCGGTGATTAACTATTTGGAGCAGCGCAACAAACAGCTGGAGGATGAGCTCACATTTTATGAAGTGCGCCAAATCCGTGAGGACAGGCAGTGGAATCGAAAGAGGCCCGGTGACATGACACCAGCTGACAGAGATACTGTACTCACGCGGGTGAATATACATTTGGAGAAGCTATTGGTGAAGGCCAATCGCAACAAAGACATGCTTCGCCACATGAAAGGCCATTACTGGGCTCGCATGCATGTTTGCAAAGCAAGGATGAGGATCATGAAGAGGAGGTTGAGCAAGGCACTTCAACGGCGAAAAAGGCCTAATCCACTTCGGATTTTGGCCGAAGCTTCATTGACTGAGCAAGACACATGATGGAGGACCTCCACTCCGAATTTGGGCAAATTCGGAGAAAATTTTGTCATTTCCAAATTTTTGGTTTAAAAAACAGGTTTTGTGGCTAGGTAGGTCGCGCGCTCTTGCGCTCGCATTTTTTTTGAGGCACTTGCTGGAGGATATTTTTACATTTTTGGATTTTTCATGGTTAAATATGAATCCTCTGAAGTCAACTTAGCATTTCAACAAAATCTGGATGGTCAAACAGCTCAAAAACACCATAAAAAACACCTTGCTGCCACCTTTTGCACCAGCAGAAAGTACCTCTGGGAGAATGAAGTTTTGAGGGGTCAAATCAACTCCAAATTCAGAAATTCCACTTGGGTTGGAAAGTAGACATCCAGGGCTTTCCAACGAGCTATCATGAGCTCAATTTGGATGTCGGGAACTACCTCAAAATCAGCCTGCAACATGAGCGACCCACGCAGTTCAGGAGCGACCCACCTTGAGAATTTTTTGAGTTTTTCAGCTGCCAGCTCAGTATTTCGCCTATTTTGGACCAGTTTTGCCTATGGATAGAATTCTTGGGTTTTTATGATGTAAATTCATGTTTGGCATATAACTTTGGCTTGTTTTTATCTCTTCTAGAAGATTCACTCTCAAATGAGTAAAAAATCATGTAATGGATCAGTTTCCACTCTTTTAGAGGCAAGTTGTTAGTTGCCTAGATTGTAGTTCCATGATTAGAATTGGTTGAAACTGATCCCTGAAGAGGGAATTCGACCCCTAGAGGTGGGGAAAGGGGTTAGAGTGATCTATATATTGTAATTTCTGAGGCATTCTACAGGTTGGACTCTTGAGATACTTTTGATACTATTGTACATACTTTTCATATTTTGGCTAAGGAAAGATCAGGGGTTTTGCGGCACTTGTTGGGATCCTTGTGGTGTTCTGTTCTTGATGATGTTTCTCCTTTGTTTACTGTAAGTTTCTTCATGTTTAATGTATTCCATCCTTTCATTATGCTTCTGAACTAAATTGAATGAGTGATTAAGGTTGAATCCATTGTTTACAGTGCTTAGCCTTTGAATTCAGTTAGTTCTATATGTTTTCAGCTGTTTGGAGAGGATCCAAGTTCTTCTTTGCCCTCTTCAGCTCCTCGTCATTCTAATCTATCCATAAAATCCATTTCGAAGCATCAAGATTGTCACCTACCTCGCCCCAGCTTGATCTCTGCAAAGGTCTGACCTTATCCCCGGACCCAAAATTTTGTATTCCCATTACTCCAGCGAAAACCCAAAAAACCAAAAATCAAACATACCTATCTCTTTACTAGCCTAAAATCAGTTCCTAT